>JAOEHI010022806.1:21212-27042 GCA_025447815.1 Percopsis transmontana | reverse complement strand
GAGAGAGGGAGAGAGAGGAAGAGAGAGAGAGAGGAAGAGAGAGAGAGAGGGAGAGAGAGGAAGAGAGAGAGGAAGAGAGAGAGAGAGGGAGAGAAGGAGAGAGAGAGAGAGGGAGAGAGAGGGAAAGGGAGAGAGAGGAAGAGAGAGAGGGAGAGGGAGAGAGAGGAAGAGAGAGAATGGGAGAGAGAGGAAGAGAGAGAGGGAGAGAGAGAGAGAGGAAGAGAGAATAAAATATGTCAAGAGAAGGAGGTATAAAGGGACTCTTTCTGCAGGAGATAAAGGACAGAATATTGACTGCATGCACCATTCCCGGACAGCACTGTTTTGCCTGAAACAGAAACTGCACAAATAAACAGATGACACAAAACAATCACAGACAACAACCATTAACATGCAATTTTTACATGAGACATGCAAAAGCCTTGCAATTGTATGAAGCTTTTTATAAACATAAAACGACAATGAAAATACTGTATATGAAAATAAACATCATAAAAGAATATTAAAAAATGTACTACAAAGCAACTACGGATGGCGTCTATCTGCTTGATAGATTTTTATTTATATATGAGCCAGTAGGCACTATAAATATCTTTCATTACAGACATGTAGAGAGTGAGGATCCCTCCTTACCTTCCCATTCTGATAGACATGGTGCAGTTTGATTAAAAAACAGAGTTAACTTAAAGAGTATGCAACGTGCGGCATTGTAGAGAAATACAGGACCGACACAAAGAGTCGGCTGTTATCTCTTCATTATTGTTTCCTTCAACGACGAGAAGATTGTAAAATGCAGTAATATATACATATATACTGTATATATATATATAAAATACAAACAAACATAAACATAAAATAAACATAAACATTCACCAAAAGTTTTTAGTTTTTAGTATGATAACTGTTCCATGTTCGGCCATGCAGTGGTGTTTAGTACAGGGTTGTCAAAAGGCGTGTCTGTATCACAAAGACCATAACATAGACCATAACCATAAATGCTGAAAGAGATGGTCAGATGTAATAGAGAACGAATAAAAACAAAGGGAAAGAGGAGTAGAATCATTCAGTATACCTCTGTGGTTCTATTGACCATCATCTGGTTAGGATGCATAGAGAGAGAGGGAGGGAGGGAGGGAGGGAGGGAGGGAGGGGGGGGGGGACAGGTGGATAAGTTGTTAGGGAGGGGTATTTGTCACCACAAGGTGAATGTACATAACACAGGGTGAGTTTCCAAGGCACGCACACACACACAAACGTTTCACATGTTAATCTAATTTAAAGTTAGTCAAGCAAATGGAGAAAAGCGCAACAAACCCACGAAAGCCCTTTTGTCATTGTGTAGAGTAGAGAAGGTTACATTTGATCAAATAGACTAACAAATAACATAATATTAGATTGGTAGTCAGCATATTCTCATGTGGACTTCTGGAGCTAACATTTTTGTCTATCTATTGGAACAGTCCATTGATTTCCGTAACGCGGTGTCTTTGTTCAGCTCGTGTTTCTGTTGTTAGTGAATTACTATCGACAGAACAAAGACAAGTGGCCTGATTGACAAATAAAGGGAACTGGGTTGTTTGCAACAATGGGATAATTATTAATGTGAGAAGTGGGTAATAAGCCCAATAAACTGACTGAAAAACAGTACAGGGGCATTTGAGGAACCAGTGTCAAATGATTTATGTTTAAAAATCATAAAAAACACACCCTTCCTATGTAATACTTATAATTAATAATAACAACTGATGATTGATCCCGCCACATTGCTTTAAAATGGCTGATTTCCCAGTTAGTCCACTAACTACAAAGATAGACCGTCGAGTTCAGCCAAGTGACACAAATTATCTGCGCCTAAGCCTTTAGACAAATAGGCTCAGGTATCAAAGTCCTAATTTGAGAAGCCTGCGCTGAAGGCATCAGACGATTATGCCAAAAGCCCATTCATGTTCCTCATTGAGGAAACAGGAGTCTAGATTTGGGCATGTGGAAACCCTGAACACACACAAGGTCCACTGACTACAATTATAACTAGGAGCAGGTAGGGGTTAGGCATCTTGCTCAAGGATGCTTACAGGTAGGCTAATACATAACGTCCTTCTCTCTCTCCTAACCTTGGACTGGACGTCTGCGTTGTGGTCGTTCTGGAGGAGGAGGGCAGCAGATTTGGTGTCGTCTTTGCGGGCGGCGATGTGGAGTGCCGGCAGGCGAACCTTCCCTTTGGTGTCGTGCTCCAACAGCAGGGAAACCACAGAGTTGTGGCCCTGCTGGAGGGAAATGGCCAGCGGGGTGAAGCCATCCTGGGGCGCAGATAAAGAAGGGTTCATGGAGGGGCGTAAGTACGCTCGTGTGACAATAGCGATGACCAGTTCGTCCTTTCAGGTTGAATGAGGTTAATTGAAATTTTCACCAGTTGGAAATCCCAATTTACGACCAAGCACCATTCTCCCTGAAGGTTTGGTTTGTCAGACATCACAACCGCATCGATCTGAGCTCATTTAAATATGTGCCTGCCCACTTAAAGCCCGAGCATTGACGATCATGTGATGAACCTGTTAGTGAACACACCTGCATACAGGCTGTTCGATGGTTTGTACGAGCAAATAAATGTACATAGTAAAACACACAGCTACGTACCTCTGTGGCAATGCTCTGGTTTCCTCCATTCTCCAAAAGGTAACGCACCACGTCCAGGTGATTCTCCTGGGCCGCCATGTAGAGCGGAGTGAAGCCATTCTACATAGAAAAATAATAGATTAAAACAGAAAGAAGAGGCTTATGTAGTGTATACAGCATCATTTGAATATTATGTAATTACTTAACAAGCGCTAACTATCACTTGCGTTGGCTAATATTCCAACCTGCGACTGAGAGTTGACATCGGCGCCTCTCTTCACCAACAGCTTGGCAACCTCCCTTTGTCCTGCCAATGAGGCAATGTGGAGGGCCGTATTTCCTTTCTGCGAACATACACAGGTTAGGGGGCCTAACAGTGTTGTTTGTGGGCACAGGAAAACTCCACTGAGGGTAGTAGGCCCTGATGACAACATCAAAACAGTACGTGCAACATAAAATACATAAAATGTAAAATCATGTTTTTAATTGTTATTATATATATTTTATTGATATTATTAATTAATGAATGCTATATTTGCTTGTTTATACTGTACATACAGTATGTTGATATTACGCTACGTTTAGTCTTTCGTTGCTTTGTGAGTCGCAAGTAATGAACTTCTTTTTGGGGGTCACAGGTCAAACAGATGGAAAACCACTGACCTACAGTATTAATGTGACTACTGCTTTAAACTTACATTGTATTTGCCAAGAACATTTGATTGATTAATTACTGATTAATGGTATTTTTAGCCCAGGCTATGAAGCGGCATATGAAGCCAGGCGACAGATTCTTGAGTGGTCGTTTAATGTTGCTGGCTGTTAAGCCTGTCACATAAGACAACCACAGTCACAGCAAGTGACAAGCTATGTAGCCAGCAAAGGTGACATTCTCTCTCTCTTTCCAACTGAGGGCACTGAATGTCACCCAGAGTGAATACAAAATGTCATGGCAGAATACTGAATCCAAAAGGTCCAAGGTTATTTCACAAATAAGCGTGTCTCTTCCTACAAATTCATCTGTGACCACGGCTAACCCCAGCGGTCAGGTTTCCCGCTCTGAGGGGATCTGAATGCCATGCAGTGATTTACACAGTGAGAATGATACCCCTGCCTTTCATTTGCTCACAGTATTTGCTCCCTCTTCACCCTGTCACCTTCTTTTTCACTTTTCATGCCAGCCAAATTACTCAAGAGCAAACGTGGGAGGTGACAGATGGGTGTGTCCTGTGTTGCAGAAGTGGACAAATCTCCAGAGAGTAACATTTATAACCGGATTTGCTAGATCGGTGTGTGCTAAACCAGCTCATTTCTGATTTCACTAATAATTACCCTTTACCCCTGTTGGACAGTTAATGACTTTTTTTAATGACTGAAAAAATCCAAAAAATGTCACTGCATACCTTGGTGGCAGAGTCAACGGGCGCTCCTCTCTCTAGGAGCTCCTCCACCAACTCCTCGTGACCCTCCTTAGCTGCCAGGTGTAGTGCATTTAGACCATTCTGGAGAGAAAAAACATCATATTAAAGACTTTCGACTGTGTGGGCATGAAAAGAATAACAAAGCAATCCTGGACAGTGGAATTTTTTTTAGGACATGGACTAGACTACAAAATAATTATGTATCCCTGTGTCATCTAAATATTTAAAGTAAATACAGCCATGGAAAAAATTAAGTGACCACTGCATATTTTTTTTAAATATAATATTATTATTATACATTTAAAGAATATACAAAAAAATATTCAATCATTAAAAAAAAAAGTAATATTAATATATATACAGTATATTAAATACAAAATTATATATAATATATATATAATATTTTAAAAAATGTGCAGTGGTCTCTTAACTTTTTCCATGGCTGTATATGGAACATATTTTTAAGGTATTTAATTTTTTCATCAAATTACAGTTTTCCACCTGACTGAAATATTCAAACAACTTCTGCACTTACAAAAATCCATATGGACAATGAACGGTTCTTTGTGGTTCAATAAACATTGTGAATCACTAGACAATGCTGCTAATGGCTGGAAGTCCAGAAATACTTTGGCAAAACAGTGTTTAGGAAACAAAACACAACAGAACCACTGAGCCAAGTGGCTATCTGCTGCTTGCAGCCACAAATGACATGGCTTTTGTGAGTAGAAGGACTGAGCTGGGATTTGATGTGTGGCTATCTGGCTGAACTAGATTAGAGGATTACATCCAAGACCCAGGATCCACCTAAAACTGTGATAAAACAGTAGTACATAGTAGAACAGCAGTAAGCTTGCCTGGTTTAATTATACACAGGTTTCCATGAGCAACACGATCTCAGCTATGCGCAATCCTGGCACGAGTGTAAAGTCAAGTGAAACTACTATGACAGTATTAAATAAAGTAAACACACACGCACTTCCTCAGACACACACACAGACATTCACCTCGTCTTCTTCATCCTCCATCCTGGGCGAAGTAGACCCAAATGTACCAGTGAGGAGAGAATCCCGTTTCTGTCGTCCTCCCTTGATAATCCTGCTTTATCAGCTCAACAGTGATGCAGGCATCAACCTGCTCTGATGGGGTTCTGAAGGGGTAGGGGGTGACCTGACTACTGTCTGTCTCCACCCCTCCTGTAGTCTATCTCGGCTGGGTTAGGGAAAGCACTCCTGCCTACCGGATTTGGAGGGTGTCTTGGGGCTGAGATAAAGAGAAAACGCTATACCCTGCTAACATCTCTATCATTACTGCCCCCACCCACCCGCCCTTCCTATCACAAGGTTTACCAGCACGCGCATACAACACACACACACACACAGACACACACTAAATAGCACGCTAAATAGCCACCGGGTGTCATGTTTCTGCATAGTCATAGTCATAGAAGTTAGGTCGTGCACGCACACACACACACACACACAGAAGCACATCCACAAACATGGTTGCTCTCACATTCAGAAGTTGTTAAAAATTCCAGCGCCTTAAAAAAAGAGAAAGAGGGCATTCCTCAGAGGCCAAAGTGAGTGTGTGTGTGTGTGTGTGTGTGTGTGTGTGGTGCCATAATGGCATGGTTCATCTAAAAGGGTAAAGACGAGTCTGACCAATCATCTAATCTATCATTGCGCCTCCTCTTCCTGCATTAATGTAGCTAATGTCACACTGAGAACTGACATACAAGCGGCCGCTAACGAGCAGCTAAGGTATCTGCACTACTTGTAATACGCTGTAAGTTA
>JAOEHI010022806.1:1212-18712 GCA_025447815.1 Percopsis transmontana | reverse complement strand
GAAGCCCTGTCCACCTGAACACGGGTATTTTCAAAACGGCAGCTTTTTCTACGCGGTTTGTCCGTTCGTCCACACGCAAACGCAGTATCGGGTCACTGAAACCGAACCTTTTTGAAAACTCCTGCCAGGGTGAAGATTTTCAGAAACTCCGGTTGCAGTGTTGTCGTGTAGCTGGTGAAACTGGAGATTGTGGCTTGTGACGTCGGAGTGCGCGCTGTTATCTCCTTTGTGTACATGAGGCAAGTGATCTGATTGGCCAACATGGCTTTATGGTTAGGTTTATATATCCACCTGTTGGTTTGGCATGCTCTTGACAGCGCTTGATAGCGTGTTTTTGCATTCTCATGTAGAAGAGACCAGAGGAAAAACTCTGTTTATAAAAATACCCGTGTACGTGTGGACTAGGCTTAAATGTCTCACATAGGACAATGATGGTTAAAGGTGAAGCCATGTGAGCACATCAGTGTTTGTTTGTTGTGACTCAAGGAAACAGATTTACACACACACACACACACACAGAGGGATATTTACAGCAGCACTGACAAATAGGAAAATGTCTCACCCATATTCATAGTCACTTGACAAGCGCTCAGATTTGATCACCTGATCACTGACTGACAGTTATGAAGGCCAGCACTCTCCTATTGCCGGGAAGCATGTGTGTGATTGTGTGTGTGTGTTTGTGTGTGTGCGTGTACTGTATTTAGAACCTGCGTTGTCCATGGCGACAAAGAGCACTGGTACAACACAAACAAATGTGGGTGTGTATGCAACCCTTCCTGTCTGCCAGCCAATCAGGGGCCAAGCGGTTGAGAGGGTCATAAACAGCCCACTGTGAGGAGACAGAGCCGTCTATGAGGGTCACCAACGCATGCACAGGATCACATACAGGCATGACTTTGATGGAGCCAGGGCAGGGCCGGCATGTGGTGAAGGCTGAGAGGCAGAGAGAGAGCTGAGAACAGCTGAGAGGAGTGAGATATTGAACCGGGGGTGGGGTGGGGTGGGGGCAGTGGGGGAGTTGGGGGTTGGTGTTGTTGGTGGGATTATTATAGGATGACAGCAGTACAACACACTTGACATGAGACTTACTGTACTACTGTGGTGCATGCTATGTAACTGTGCGTGTGTGTGTGTGTCTGTGTGTGTATACTGTATGTATGTGTGTGTGTTCATGTGTGCATGTATGTATGTATGTATGTATGTACTGTATGTATGTGTGTATGTATGTATGTATGTACTGTATGTATGTGTGTATGTATGTATGTATGTGTGTATGCAGGTATCTACCTGCATGTATGTGCTGTATGTTAATGGTGCATCAATCAGCTGTCAGTGGACTTTACTAATGTATTAAATCCGAGTGAGCACTGAAATGCTACCATTTAGAATTTCTACTATAAATACTATTGTTAGACATGTCTGCAAAGGTAAAATAATAGTGAATATGTAATATGAATGATGTATGAGTATAGCAGCAGCTTGATTTAGAATTAAACCTTTTGCTTCAAATCTGGTTAACCTAAATTGGTGTGACGATGTGTTTGAGTGGCGAGAGTAAGTGCGAGCCAGAGGGAAAACGCAGGCAGACGTGAAAGCGGTGAAACGCATGAAGCATATTTTAATAATCCAAAGCAAAACACAATGTACAGGCAGTAGAGACATCTGCAACGCTGCTAGGTTGTATTGTCAATTTTAGTCAGAACTGTAGACATACATAGGGTTGGAGTAACATAACTATTATAGCCAGAAAAAGTCTGTGTGTCACGTTTTGTTTCGCTTTTGTGTTATTTCTATTACCAAACTGGTGTGAACTGTAAACTGTATGTGCATCTGTATACCTATTATTATTAACTATGTTTTAATGTCTGTGAAAAGGGTCCATTGACTGCTCCAAGCGTTCGGTGTTCAAAAAAGAGAATATTCGTCCACTTGTCCACTAACAGGGGCACCATGAAACTAACTGCTAAAAGTCTCATTAGCTCATCTTTGTCACAATTATTCCTAGTAATTTCATAACAAGACTATTGCTCAACCAGAATTCAGTTGACACAATTCACAATGCCTGCTAAAACATGGAAGATATAAATAAATACCATACAACATTTCTTTCATTCTCTATAGGGTGGAAAATGTTCTATAAGATTTGTTTTCATATGCTTATTAAATGCTGTCATTAAATGCAGTGTACTGTCCTCTGGTGAAGGACAGATGCGTCCCTGATGTTCCAGACACAAACAACATGGGTAGGTACAGGTCCCGTCCTTACCTGGTTACAAGTGCTTATATCCACTCCCCCTTTAAGGAATTCGAGGACCTTGTCAATGTTGCCTGCCCGGGCAGCCCTCAGGAAACTGGTGTTACTGTCCGACTGGAAATATGGAGGGAGGAAGGTTGTTAAAATGACAGCATAGGAGCTAACCAGCCCTGTACACAAGACACCAGTGTTTTATGTCAGTCAAACTGCTAATGTGTAACGACCAAGTATGAGTAGAGTACGTTTACATTTGCAATTGCATTTAGCAGACGCTTTTATCCAAAGCGATTTACAATCAGTACACTTTGAACTGGTTAACCACCAGTTATTGCAAGCAAATAACATTCTCCTAGAATAAGGACAGCATCATGTCATCAGGTTACTTCACTTGTGCATTTTTCAGTGCATTACTCGAAAGTTATCATTTACTCCTCATTAATTTCTAGCAACCTAAATTCCAGCAAAGTGCTTAATATTGTAAGAGCTGATCTAACAGAGTAGAAAGGAGAGGAAGGAAGAATTTTTTTATTTTTAAAGGAAAGAAGGATAGAACTAGGATTGTTATAGAGGACTTTTGTAAAGTCCTCTATAACAGTGGTAGAGAGATCGGTGGCCTAGGTACCCAGGTGGATTTTGAAGAGGTTCATGAGGTTTCATGCAGAGCCCTCAGATCCACTCATGTCTTTCTCCTGGCCATTACAAAAACTAAAACAAGAACTTTTAGTGACGCTGCTGTCAGTGTATTTGGAGCCAGACCCACAGACCACTGCCCATTTTTAAAAATATAATATCTATTTACAATTACATTTATATTTAATACATTTATATTTATATTTATATTTTTACAAGAATATGCAGTGGTCTCTTAATTTTGTCCATGGCTGTATAAAGAGTTATTGATTGTTATCTTGGAATTGCTTATTATGTTTATACAACTTCCACTACTACCCCAGTAAAACAGACCCAAACATGTTATATTAGCTTGGAATTTGCAGGGGTGTAGTAGCAAGCTAACATTTACCCCAACATCTGTATTGAAACCATTACCAGTCACAAGGTTGATTCAATGGTAACTGTTATGGCTGAGTTGTAGAAAGTGATGTATTTTCCTGTGATGTGGAGTTGTATTAAATGCCAGACATAAGGACTGCAGAGAAATTAGATAGCTACCACACACAGACAAGCACACACACACACACACACACACACACACACAGACAGATATACATATCTATATGTCTATATTAGAAGTCCGAATTTGAATCTATAAGTCTTCACACCTGACCGCTCTAAAATGTCAGCCTAGTTTCTCTAAAGCTGTAATAGAAGAACTCAGATACCAAAAGGGGGTGTGCGCCTCGTTTCAATATCAACTGTAAACATTCCTCAAGACAACGTGACCCTCAATATTTTAACGCAATGCAACTCACAATTATGACAACAAATATTTTGCCCAAACCAAATGTTACTTACAGTCTAATGGGGGGATTCATAGTAACACATTCAAACGCATTCTATGCTAACTGAATGCTATGGAAAATGATCTATAAATGCGTATTAAAGGTACACTCCTCGATTGTCAGTGTATTATAGCGCCCAAAGAACCCCACATTTCTGCCCCAGCTCAATCTGAATGTAGAGGGAGGGGTAGAGAACACAGTGACCCTGGGAGAGCTTTAGGGGGAGGAGTAGAGAGGAGTGGCAGCTACTCTGCATTTAGGTGTTGGAGTGGCATGTACTCAGAGTTTTATATGAACACAACAAGGTTTGAGGAGTGTCTCTTAAATATGAGTGTATGTTTACAGAGGCTTTAACCTCTTATTAGGTGTTAACCTGTGAGGACAGTAGAATCCATCTGTCCCTCCATGGCATGTTAAAGACAAGGCTCCGTCCCTTTCCAGGGCCAAGGGTCAAACCCCTCACAAGCAATGTTAACCACTAAATATTCCTCACTCCATTGTGAACAATACACCACAATAACGTCACAAAACTATAATAATAATAATAACAACTAAATAACTAAAATGTGTCCTTTTCTCTCGCTCACTCTTTCTCAGTCTTACCGGTGTATCGTCAGCTGCAGACCCTGAGTCAAATGCTCCGTAGAAATCCATATCGCTCCCAGTTGTCCTGAACGCCTTATCTGAGACGCAGGCCTTACACATCGCTGCGTTTCCCATTGTAAAGAAACCAATCAAGAACGTTCCCAAAAATGTAGTACTTAGTTAAAACCCAAAAGAAGTCAGTGAGTTTATGGTGGATTCACCAAACCATCGGCCTGGTGTTGTTTTCTTAATTCAGAAATTCAGTTGTGCTATCAAGTAAAAAATACTATTACTACTATCTCTCACCTGTGACGCCCTGCCTAGTCATTGAACCCAATTTACATAGCTTAACTTTCTTATTCCATTGCACTGCCAATACTACGACCTTACTCGCGAGCTCTTGCCCAGACAAAATCCCACCTCCCCTTCATTGGGGGAACATCTGTGTGTGTTAACCGAGCCCACCCAAGGCCCACGTCCCGGGCCACTTGCTCGCTCTCTCTTTCCCTGAGAATAACTCACACACTGCAGCAGTAAACACTTCGATTCCACAACAGATTCGTGCCTCTCTGTGCCTGGGACTATTCTTAGCCCACCAGACGTGGCCTCCCTGGCCCTCGCTGTGCCTGCCCAGGGAGGCTCTCATGGCAGCTGGGTATGAGTCGAAGTGGAGACCTCTCGGCGCTCCAGGAATGCCAAGGGCCGTGGTGGAGAAGGGCCCATTCATCTTTACACAGAGCCCAGATCAGATTACTGTCTGTTCTGTTGTGTTCTTCACAAATGGGGAAATCTGTTGGTAGAATTCAAAGCACTTAACCTTACAGTCGGTGACCTTTGGCCTTAAAGGTATACTCCAAGAAAATGTATCTAGTTCCATCTAAGACGTTCCAGAAAATTCATATATTGTTTTGATAAGAACACATTATTAATGACAACATCAACGATGTTGTGTTCACTCTCTGATACCTTTGGACTTAACTGGAATTCTTCTAGTTCTCATATGAGAAATGCCAGAAGGTGTCCTTCACTGATATAATAAGCCTGAATGAGAAGTTCTTTTAAGTTGCACCAGCTGTCCCTTCAATTGAAGTCAAGTTTGTGGGTACAGCTCTTAATCAGAGGAACAGTGTTCAAGGACTTCACAGAACCACCAAGTAAATTGCGCCATTTCATCTATCTACTGTATCTGTTTGGACTCTCTACACCTCTCTAGTCTTCTACAAATGCAGAGTTGGGACTGATTAGGCATTACCCAATCAGTGCAGAATAGACTTAACTGCTTTGAGCCGTGAAAATGTATGATATTGGATTATACTAAGCACTCTCTTAAAGCACTGGATCAAAAACACTTTGCAGTCATTAAGAGTTTATTTATACAGATAAATGCAGCTGCTCAGCCTTATTTATCTACTAGGCTTGACTGTAACTTTACTGTTACGCATATTTAACCTCTCCCGCATTTAAAAGCTTTTATGTGGGTCAATATAGGCCAGGGAATAACAAATATAAACTTTATTTCAGTAAAATATATGAGGGTGAACCAGAGAGAATGCGGGCGCAAGTCATTGAGAATTGAACTTCTGAGAGTTTTGAGCATTGCTTGAGTTTGTTTAAAAAAATGCTTTTATTTCACGTTTTACTACAAGAACTGTCCCTAGTCTTGTCATTGTATGGCTGCATACTCTACAGAAGCAGTTGTTTTCAACATGTGGATTGGGACCCTCCAGGGGATTCAATTCTATTCTGAGAAACATTTTATATGTGCATTTTACATTATATGTGCATTTTAATGATGTTTCACTTCGTTTGGGGACTGTGGCTACAAAAATGTCCAACACCACTGCTCTACAGGGCATCATAATGCTCCAGTGTGACTATAGCAGTCCCACAACACATCTGTTTAACAGCCAAAGCTCTCTAATTACTTTACACAACATAATAATACAGCTGGGAGGACCGCAGCACACTCCACCGCAAAAATGTATCCCTGCGGCCACACACACTTTATGGGGTGAGATACCAAGGAGGTTTAAAGTTATACAAAGTGATACATGAGTTGCGCAGTATGTTGTTTTCTTCTGTAGTTTAAGCTGCTTTTCTTGCTACGGTTAGGTCTAATTAGGTTCAGGTTAGGATAAGATATTGCTCAGGCCTGTGGAAGTAGCCAAAAGCCAGCCAACGGTTTACCTGCCGCTTGCGCTCAGCTCTCTCGCGCTGGCGTTTCCTGCGCTCCCTGGCTCTCTGCAGAGCTCTGTATTCTGGCGGATGCTCTATTTCCCGAGCCTTCTTAAGGTGGGCTGCAGCGTGGGCCATTATTTTATTTTGTCCGACCCCTTCTGGTTCTGCCTCTCTCAAAGCCAAAAGGCGTATTTAGCTGTTGGCACTCTTTGTCGCAAGAGAAGTGTCCAGTCCAATACACAGATCACACAATGACACAGATCACCTACTGCAAAAAGCTCCCATGACACACCAGTAAAACAAATAGCCAGTCACAGAGCCAATACAAACAGAGGTACGGTGTATTCCACAGTTGGCAAAACTTCATAACAAAGTCCTTTGCTAAAAAAATTGAGAAAAAAAAATAAACAATCGAACAAACGAAACAAAAAGAAAAGTTAAATCAATTCAAAAAGATATTTCTTCCCTTAAAAAAAATTCTCTAAATTGTAGAAGGTTCCCCCTCTGCGTTCTCCTGAAAGGAACGTTGGAATAGCTGAACCATTACATCCAGAGAGACACCAGCTGGTGAATTCTCCCAATCCAACACAAAAAAGAGACAACGAATCAGTGGTTGGTGAGAGATGATGACTGAAAAGGGGAGGTGAAGCATAAAACCTAAGCTCTCACTCATTACATGTGCTGCCGTCCCAGTCCCAGTCCAGTGTGTCTGTGTGCGTGTACACGTGTGTGTGTGTGTGTGTGTTTGTGTGTGCGTACACGTGTGTTTGTGTGTGTGTACAAGTGTGACATGCATATGCGTGTACGTGTGTGTGATTGTGTGTCTGTGTGTGTGTGTGTGTGTAAACATGTGACATGCATACAGTATATGTGTACTTGTGTGTTATTGCGTGGTGTGTGTATGTGCACGTGTTTGTGTGTGTGTGTGTGAACATGTGTGTTTGTGTGTGTGTGTACAAGTGTGACATATACTGTACGTGTACGTGTGTGTGATTGTGTGTGTGTGTGTGTGTGTGTGTGTGTGTGTGTGTGTAAACATGTGACGAGGTATATGTGTATATGTGTACTTGTGTGTTATTGTGTGGTGTGTGTATGTGCACGTGTTTGTGTGTGTGTGTGTGTGTGTGTGTGTGTACATGCATACACTGGTAAGTGGCAAGGAGAACAAGTAAAGGATGGTAAAAATTATAACATCTAAAGGCAGAGCGATATATTATTGTTTCGGGTCTTTACAGTCTATGACTCGCCCGTCACGTCCAAGTTGAGGTCCTTTTGGCTACACTTTTTGTCAGTATATCATAAGTGACCAATTCAAAACCAAACAGCGGTATAGATAGCACCTGGGCCTAAACCTCTGCTTTAAGTTTGAAGCACACTGCTGCAACAACTGCAAACAGAAGGGCTTTCAAAGGCTGAATCATCACTATCTGACAAATAGCAGTGAAATATACATTTATTTGAATTAATAAGTACTTTATGGCTTAACTTAAAATAGTGACCACAGGACAGGGACAGAAGGGAAAGTGTCCTTCACTGAGCCGCCTGATGGGAAGGGACATACCACTCACTATAGGGGTAAATAGGAGACCAATAAGCAGAGACAAGTGACAGAAAAGCACCTGCAGGCTACATTACCCCCTCCCCGCATGCGGGAAAGTGGTTTGATCTGTTTTACCACTGCAATGCACCTTTGGGACTGGCAGATGACAGAATGTGATTTGACCACCCCTAGTGTGTGTGTGTGTGTGTGTGCAGGGATTTTCCTTCATAGAGAAATATGCTCTCCACAAAAGTCTGGCGGGTGTTACATGGAAAACACTCTGTGGATTTCTGTCATTTGTAACTGCAATTGCGGCAGCCCTTTCCCTGCTGCTGTAAATTCGCAAGCTCACACACTATCGCTGCGTCCACCTCACAGCAGTTAGTGTAAAGGAGGCCAGCGGTACAGTGAGGTGCTGAGCTATGCAGAGTAAACCTCACTCCTCGACACCTTTAGAGATGTGCTAGCGGAGTAGAGGAGATCGAACTCCGCTCAAAGCAGCTTAAATTAATTCCCGCTACCAAAACTTAACAAGTCTATTTTTGCATCTTATTTTTGTATACAATGAGAGCAGAAACTAGGTTCCATGCCCACAATCTCCCGTGTTGAACACAAGTAGATAATCAAACTAATCTGGATTAAATATTAAACGATCGTTTCGAGTAGCAATATTCACAACCTCTTTGTTTTGGATTTGACCCTGTATAACTACAATTAAAAGTTCCCTGTTGAGTTTGTCTGTAGCAATAATCATCCTAAATAGCTTGTTGCTAGGCTAAACTATGGAAGTAAACTAGAATTAACATATTTGGTTTTCAGCAGACAGCGGATGATACAGCTGTATTGCAAACATTACAAACTGAGATTTCTCCCGTTTTTTAATACAAATGTATAATGGTAAAAAAAAATGGTGTTGTATCAGCACCAAATTTGGGTGACGCTGATTTCCTGGCAATCATATTGTTTACTAGAGCACAAAAATGTCTACAAAAACACTTCATAGATCTATCTTTTTAACAGCAATGCAAAGTCGTAAAAAATATATTTTTTTAGGTGTATAAATTCATCAGTAGGACATATTTGTTTTACTGATGGATTTAAAATACAAGTCCATCATTGGCCGTCTGCTTAACGTAGAGTTTTATATTTTCTGCCGCTTAACATCATACAAAAAATTTATAGGTGGCCCATAATGCCACCTATAAATATAGATAGCATGTCCAATTCTCTCCACCAGTTTGCTAGTGAGCTAGTGAGTGGGTGGTGATTCAGGACCAAGGACAGTTCAAACAGTCAGTTCAGGCCAATAGCTCTGTGGTAATCTAATTTCATTTCACCTGGCACTGGGCCTGCATACCTACACACCAGGTGCGCACGCAAACACACACACACACACACACACACACACACACACACACACACACACACACACACACACACACACGCGCGTGTTTCCATTTGCACTGCCAATAACAAAACCACCACCAACTCGTGGTAAGTAAGGTCACACCAAAGACAGACCAGAGTATTTTTAATACATAAAGAAGTTTGTTTTGTGGAATAAGTTGTAAGATATGAAGGCTCGGGTACATTACACTCAACTGTCCAACACGAGTGTCAGAGGTAAAAACAGGGACCTTTCATTGGACGTTCTCTGGTCGATTAGCGCACTCTGCTGGTGAAAGAGAGAATTCTGTGACTGTATAAGAAATTGATTTTTGGTATATGAGAATCCATAGACAAACAAAAAATGTGATGATGCTATATGGTTATTTCAAGATACATGTATTTAAAGGACACGATTTTTGCTAAGGATATGTTGAATTATATGATGATTCATAATTTTACAGTTGACATCTACTAGCATACAATTAAAAAGCTTGTTGTTTGTTTGTTTGTTTCAGCTGTAGCCAATACAGCTTTAATATCTGTTATTGAACATGTACATACCTGGAATTCCTCTTCACCTTCCCGCGGCCTTAATTAGATTCTAGAACAACCCACAGGCTAACATAAAATATGTTCCGTCACAAACGTGCATCTGTGTTTCAGTGTTATTTGTTATTTCACGTCCGATATATCTCTCTATACAGTATATACTGTATAGTATAGAATAGCATTTGACCTGTTCTCAATGTGTCCACAATTGTGTAGTTTAATGAGACAGAGTTTCTTAGAATGCTATACTGTTCCTGTATGTCCACAAGTAATACTATAAAGAAGCCATGGTCCTTATACTGTAACTGTAGAACACCCCCAAACATCAACGTCCTAAGAGCTGCAGCTCCTGTACAGGACTAGCTGCTGGCTCAAATTTCCAAGAAATAAATCTATAAACTTATTGATTATGATGTCATGTGAGCCTACAACACTTTTTTTTTTTTACAGTATAAGTGTGTGTGTGTGTGAGAGAGTGTGTGTGAGTGAGAGAGAGAGAGAGATAATGCTATGAACTTGTGTCTGCATACTAACAAAAGATGATCAATGCATTATCCTAGAGACATTTCCACTCATACAAAGCATTGAGAAATAACCTGAAAAGGTATGTGTGTCTGAGTGTGTGTGTGTGTGTGTGTCCAGGGGTCAGGTAATACTGAAGACAGACAGAGGCTAATGTGAGATCTTCTTTCCACTAGCTTAGTGGTTCTCCTGTACAGGCGGAGTTAATGGTGTTTCATTTTATAGATCAATGGGCTTTTATACGGCCCATTAAGACGTTACATCCGATGATGAGATGCGGAGACAAGCCGTGTTTGTGTCAAACCAAAACAATGTTTTTGTAACAAAGGTTTCAACCACAAGGGTAAAATGGGCAAATGTAGGAGTGATACCTTTGATGCTTTTATCAAAAATTGGTATGCTGTATTGCGCCATATAAGCCTGTCTGTCTGTGACTGAGTGCACAATATTTCTGCACTGAGTGCACAATATTTGTGCACTGGGTGCTAAGCTACTGTATGAAACTATAGGTTACTATACCAAAATTGGCTTACTATACTAAAATAAGAGACTAATTGTCTTGGGGCATCTTAAGCTTGGCCAACTACTGGTGAAGGTTTTGAATACACCTTCTAGGGAAAACATGTTGCATACAGCTTTAACTGTATATTATCTTTCCCGTTTTGGATAGCTTAGGCCTTGTGATACGGGACTACAAGTAAAACTGACTTTCTGTTGTTTTTATTGTTGTTGATTTGCCTGCTAATGGAGATCTGTGTTGGGGGGGGTTCACCCAACGATGAGTGCTCAGTTGCATAATGGACCCAGCTCTAATGGATTGAGATGACTCATTTAGACTTCAGGAAACCCATACATCTTTCATGGCTACGATTCTCAACTCTGTCGAGTGCACGACACTCATAACCTTCCCTCGGTTCCCCCACTGAGAAAGGCTGGTTCTGGTGATGCTTTAATGTGCTTTGTTTAAGTGACGCATTATGCTCAAGCAAACCTGGGTGCGTTATTTCACTGAATGACTGACTGATATTATAAGTTCCAGAAAATCTCATTTTAAATCTAGTTACAATTATTTGTGTTAAAATTAGACAAATAAGAACCCAGAAACCAATTCTGTACCACTACTGCTACTACTGTTAAGGTCAGCCACACTGACTCTGCTAGTCAGTTACAGGATCAGAAAGTAAAAGTGACCACACATTTGCTCTCTAAACCAGCTGCATATAATTAACTGCTTCTTCATTAGCTAGGTAACATAGACTTACACTATGTCTCATTCCAGATACTTCCGTCTGTACAATTGACGTCGTACACTGTGTACACTTTGTACTTACTTGCGTAGTGCATGAATTTCAGCAGGGTAGTAGTGTCTCAAATCGAAACACGCAATTTGACCGCGATTGTCACGGCACCTGCCAAAATATCTGCCGGCTTTTTTGCTCACTTCTTCTTGAAAATAACACGCTTTTAATTTTATTTGTGTGCAATTACGTCCTCCTCCTACTGGCTGAAAACGTAGATTTACCACTTTAAAAATGGTTGGTGGTCCCTCTCCTTCCACTACGTAGCCAAGATGGCGACCATTGAGAAAGAAGGGAAGTCTGCAGCATTTCACACTCTAAACTTTTTGACCGTTATGAGTCCACCATCCGGGTACTCAGTGCAGTGCATGTTGACATATTTGTCAGTGTGAACACACGTATGCACTCAAAATAGCAAGTATGGAAGAACACAAGACACAGCACTACTACTACTGTCAATAGATAGACATATAGAAAAACATGGCGGCTCGTACTTCTCAACGACTTTACTCAGTAGCACAGTGATACACGAGAACCACACGAGAACCGAGGGTTATGGGCTGCGCCATCTCAGAAGCTTTGTTGACGTGCGTTTGTCAACAACAGGGCGGATGAGGTTGCATTTTCACAGCCGTCCACTAGTTGGCAAGTGACAAAAATGCAAGAGGTCAACGGGGGGCTGCTGCATCCAGCTGAGCCCTTACACAGGAACTTCTCCTCAGGCAGAAAACACACATGCCACACACACACACACAGCATAGACTCCACAACATGTGTGTATCCCTCTGTCACCCCGTCCTCCCTCGATATTGACGTGTAACTGCAGCTGAACCCTGTTCCAGATGCCTGTAACATGATAGGATTCACTCTGGATTAAAGTCAGTTATCTGTCTGGCAATGCAACACACAGGGATAGACAAACAAAGCTATTGATTGGCCATGGACAGAGCATTAGCAGTAATAAATAGCTAGTGGAGGCTGGAGTATAAGACCTAAGCAGGCTAAGGCTATGGCATGCTATATCACTTGTCCATCATTACTAAAGCACCTAAGTTGCTCAACATTGTATTTATTTCCTATTGTATACTGTACGTTCTGTATAAAGCATACATGTTTAAATACACTGCACTCTTGAAACAGAATAATTATTTCTGGAGGTACAGTGTGATTGTACACATCATTCATAAAGAACGGTAATATTTACTGTAGTTTGTCACCTATAAAAGTGTGTCTTCTAAACACTAGACCTAAATGTACTAGGCCACGACAAATACTGTCACAAAAACAACATAAATTGATGGGTCTTGACACATTGATTGCATATGGCTGTTTTGTGTCATCTGTTGTGTATAAATAAGCTACATCAACAGTTAAACTACCTGACTAATCTGTCAGTAAGCTATTTATATGAATAATCTATCTCCTATGGCTTTGTCTATATCAGTGGAGTAGTAAAGTAAAACTGGAAAATGTCATGTCGGTTTTAATGCCATTTTTATGGCTTAAGAAAGGTCAGCGTTGTTACATACGCATAGGGAAGTGTACACACGCGCGCACACACACACAGACGCACGCGTAAACACAAATTTCGACTCGTCCAAAGCAAACCGAGACAAATCTAATAGCCAGTGGACAGCCAGCACAGGCGGATAGGAATTAAGATGGGGCCACACCCAGATGCACTGATATTCTGAACAATAACAGAGACGCAGGGTTGGGCGTGGTGGGAGAGAAGAGAGACACCCGCTGGAGAGACTCATAACCTTCATTTTGTCAGATGATATGTACCCAGAGATGGAGGGAAAGAGAGGGAAAGAAAGAGAGAGAGCGAGAGAGAGAGAGAGAGAGAGAGAGAGAGACCACACCCTGTTGCAGTAATATCCCACACTCTCAAAAAGACACACATCTACATGTATAAATATGCTTAAACCTCCTATTTGTAAAAGAGCCACGTATAAAAAAGCCTGTGAGTACCCTATGAGCAGTATGAATCGCTAACTTCATCCTTCATTATTCATGCCATAAAAACAGCCCTGTTACATAGAGCAGCAAACAGAGAAGCCCCACATTAAGTGATTGCTTCAAGCTTTTGGATGCATTAAGCTTCTTCGACATTCTTCTTAGAGTAAACTGCAAGGACTTAAAAAGCATCTGGAGGACTTAAAATGCAGAGCAAGCAAAAATAAAGTGCAGAAATTCATTATTGCTTCCTGCCATTAATATGAAATTTGATTAATATAGAGCTATGGTTGAAGATGTCACTAAAAGGCAGGCTACACAAAACAGTATATGAAATAGTCTATAAATTAGATTAAAAGGACTAAATATATCTTGTTTATTATGTTATTATGTGTATCATAAACTCCGTAAGCTAACAGACAGATTTGAATACACTGTATGTACATACACAAACACAACACAATAAAAACCCTCTGCTATAGCAAGCTTTGCATCCACAACCAGAATATGTAAATCGCTGCCTCGGAAATGGCCATTTGGGCTTATTTACGGCTTTCCTTTTTACTCTTTGAAGTCCTGCGCAAGTCCCACAGGAACGCATGACGCCAGCTTGTCATTACTGTTAATGAGATGGGGTGGAGGATACCGCCTGCTGGCAGATGACGTACTCTATGCAATGGCATCCCACTGTAGGAATATCCACTCCGTAGACTATCAGCGACACGCATAGAAACATGAGAGATGACCGAGATTCTAGGATAATGCTGCATTCCAGAATGTGGATGGGTGAAGTTAGAATTTCTTTAATAGGTGGGTAGCTTCTGTTTTTTGAGCTATACAATACAATACAATACAATACAATACAAGAGCAATGTGTACCAGTTATTATTGATTATACAATAAATTATATAAATCCTTTTTCAGGTCAGTTCCTTAAAACAGGAATTCTAACATTCTAACAGTGTGGACACCCAACCCAAGTTACAGTAGGTACGGTACAAGTGCAGGACAAAATCATGACTTCCAGAAAGAGGGAAGAAAATGTTCGCACATTGAATATATACACGTCCAAAACTGCTTACTGCTGCAACGTTTTAACCAGCAAGGTCTCAGGTTTGCCTGAACTATACACAAGGACACCCACCCAGGAATTTCAGAACAGAATTTATTTGCCTGTCTACAATGTGATACTGTCTGTAGCTAACACTAGATAACAGGGAGAAGTCAGAGCAGGTCAGAAATAAAGGGTTCTTGAATTCTGACCCTTCTCTAGCACACTGCTACTGCTGGAGATACATGGTTGCATCCCCTGGCTGATGTCACCCTGCGTCAGAAGAGTGTATTGAGGCATAAAATGATTTCACCTCCGACAGGACATGCAATGAATAATGAAGCCCACGACCTGAAATCCTCTGCAGCTCCCAGTTGTACCAGTAATGCTGAGTGACGCTGGCACAGAAAGAGAAGGCAGGAGAAGCCAGTCTGACATGATATAGAGGACAGAGGGATACAAGATGGACAGCCCAATAGATATCGATATAGAGATATATGGGACAGATGAATTAACAATCAGACAGATTAGACAATGATTCTGCACACACACACACACACACACACCAACAGATATATTATAGATATAGTTTGTTAGTTAGTGACATAGTTAGTGAAATACAGACAGAAAGACAGACAGACAGAGATAGAGAGATAGCATCTGTCTCGATTGCATAAATGATACAATTATATAGATATATTGTATTGAAGAAACATATACAGTCAAACATATAGTTAACAGGTATTAACAAGCAGTTTTTTCATAGAATCTCTTATACTGTAAGACATCAAAGCCTTAAACATACTGCGTGCATCAGAATCAGGAATACTGCAATCCCGCATTTAAATTTAGGGGGCCACGGCTCAAGATAGGAACTGTTTAAAAATGGTAAATAGTGCACTGAGGTTTCTGAAACTGCACCGCTTTGCAGTCTAAAGCATCTGTTTCATTAAATGGCAGCAGTCTTCTTGCAGTTTTCTTGCATTTGCAAGAGTGTACATTTTGTGTTTAGCTGCACTTTGGGGTCTCTACTCTCCACAATGCAGCAGAAGGATGTGACGCGTTGACCTGCGAGAAAAACCTCGATGACACAATCCCAACATGGTGGGAGAAGCCAGGGGGAGAGCGGGTAAAAGACACGTAGCTGTGCATGGTGTATTTATATCAAGAGCTCGGGGTGTTTCTCAGAAGAACATTGATCTCCGAGCACCGCCTCCCCTCTCGCTGTCTCGCGCTGACGGGAAACAGAATGATGAAGCCATAATGAATAATTAACATCCAAAAGCCCCTAGTCTGAAAACGCCTGCCCTTATTAAAGCCTGACTGGCCAAGTATGCAGACTGTCTTGCTCTGCTTAAACACCTGGCACCCCCTGGAGACTGTTTTCATGAGGTTTCATGTAGAAAGTAAAAGTAAAACAAATACAATGTAGAGCATGCCCTCCCGCCTGCCGTCCTGCATTATACCTTTGGCTGCACAACAGAGCAGCATTGTCCTGTTTTATACAAAAACCCTAGTTGATTACTGCTCAATTACAACCCTCTAACTTGTACTTACAATCAGTGTCGAGTGACTGACTTTGACGCCACTGAAGCGCATATGTGTTAGAGCAAGCTAGTGCTCCAACAGTGCTGGTAAACACGGATATATAATCTCGATGTTTCCACTTGGGTGTGGGCACATGTGCGCATGCGTGCGCGCGCGTGCACACACACAAGTGCAGGGCTGTGGCTGTGCAGAAGTAATGTAATGAAGTCAAGAGCTCCATTAGGACTCCCATCCTGCAGGATCCCATCACAGCCCTCCCAGAGGAGGGACAGAGACAGATATGCAGGCAGAAAGAGAGGGCTGATAATGTCAGAGGCTACAGTGAAACCTGACCTCTTGGAACATCAAGACCTTTGGGAAGTTGGGGGGGGGGGGTCAGGGACACAGATCAGACCAGTTCTAGTTGAGGAATGGTGGATGACTAGTTGAAAGGATGAATGGCGGAAAGAGAGAGAAAGTGGGGATAAGCTAACTCAAACATGAGCAAGCGGAGGCCTCTTCATGGAGACAGCGTGTCTACATAGGTCAACAGGAGACACTTCATAGACGGCCAGTCTGAAAGCAGATGTTAACGGTTTATGGAAAACCCAAACACATCATGATTAGTTTGAGAAAGCATTCCTTCTATTAAATCAAGATATTTGTAATCTTATTTTGGGTACCTGCAATTGATTTTATATTAGTGTATTTTTTTTGCAGACACTCATTTAGCTATTAATACTGTTATTAATATACTATAAAGGGCAGTTCATTAATTAAACGTAGTCCTTCATTTAAGCCCTTCAAATCTTACTCGAACGTAGGTGACAAAGCATGGAACAGTATTACTCTGATAGTGCAGATGGGATTGCTTCCAAAATGGAAGTGATTGCTCACCCACCGTAAACCCAGAGAAGCCAGTATTGCCCCGTGACAAGGCAGGCTGGCAGTTCAGGGAGCACGGACACAGTCTCTCCGCATGGGAAGGAGCCATTTTACTCCGCGACAATCGCGGCGGGGAGGAGCTAAGGTATTTTTAGCAAGTAAGTCCTCTCGCATCACAATGTCTCTCCGTCATCCTTCTTTCTACTTCTCTACTTTCTCTACCTCTCTACCTCTGACTCTCACAAACACAGAGCTTGTACATCTGTTACTTTTTAGCTCACTTTCCACTAAAAAATCTAA
>JAOEHI010022786.1:0-27045 GCA_025447815.1 Percopsis transmontana | reverse complement strand
CCCCCCCCACCCCCAATAATTTAGGTATTTATATTCCAAAGTTGTCTGAAAGCAGGTGAAAGCACAGTAAAATGAATCAGTCATTAAAATAAAACGTTTCATCTTTAGAAATTTCTTTGAAGCGAGGCAGTGACGTTTTATAATAGGCTACCTGTTGATTGAAAGACGCCTGTGTTACAGTCACAATAGCGTGTTGCAAAAGCCTCCATCATCCGATCAATCTTCTGTGCCTCACCTGGAAGACGAAAGCTCCACAAAAACTGTCTACAAGATGAACAGTTTCAAGATAAACACAACTTTGCATCATAGAATAAAGTAGGCCTACTTTATTTACTCTATTTAATCTACTTTATGTTTTTGTTTTACACTGTAGCTTTATTTTTTATTTTAATTTCCAAGCCTCACATGCCACAATGTTAGAAGGAAGAGAGGTAGGCTGAATCCTTAAAATGAACATTAACCTAAATTTACCTCAATATTTAGCCCTCACGCTGATGTACAGAAATATATCAACCCCTCATTCAGGGTAAGTGATGGGCTGCAAAAATGCAGTTGTATTCACCAACCATTCACTTCCAACTGGACTAACTTCACAATACATACTACCAATAACCACGGCAATCAGCTTTGTAGACACGTTAGAAGTTTGTTTTTCTGGTACATGAATATTTTTTTTGCTAAACCTCAGCAGGAGGACTTAATAATGAGGTAAGGAGTCAAGTCACATCCTCAAAGGAACTATTAATAACAAAGGTGTCAGTTGTCCCACCCTAACATAGCCAACACTAAAACATACCTTAATGCCTGCACCAGGTTTAGGTCAGAAAACTCATGCAAGTCCACAAAGGCTTTCAGAATTTTAAGGTGCATTTCCTCCCTGTGGGTCCGGGATGGGGGATAGGGGGTAAAGGTGAATTAAGGTGTGTGTGTGTGGGGGGGGGGGGTGAAATAATTATTTCAACAATTAATAATAATCAAGGCCGTAATATGTGCACTCGCATCCATTACATGAATTGCTACTGTACCGCTCTCCCAGGAAATTCCCGATGGCGGTCTTGTTAAGAGCCTCTTCCTTGTAAAGAAATTCAGCCACTGTCTCTGCAGTCCACTCCAGTAAGTTATATTCAACTAAGTAATGAATACCCTGGAGCAAGAGAGGAAAAACATCTCATGGCATTGTTGCTTATATCTCATGAGGACCTAAATACTCTCTTTTAATTTCTATGATTTTATTAGGCCTTTATTAGGTTTCCATATATTCTATAGCTATCTCAATTCTAATTTACAGTACATAATTAGGATTAGATTTGTTTGCTTCTATGCCTTCTTGTTAATTTTTAACTTTTTCCCTTGAAAGCATGTTGTGACTTAGACCAAGTAAACGGAGAACCTTATTAGCACACTGTAATTCATGGAAAATCATTCCTGAGGAACGAATCTACTCTATTTATTCTATTCAAATCTACCTTTAAAGTTACGTCTGCACATAAGAAGCCATTTTAACCACTAAAACCAAACACGCGTCAAGGAAACCTACGTAAAGGAAACCCTATACATTTGTTATAACCTTATTTAACAAAACCCTTTATTTGTAAATCACACTGCAAGCAATTGCTTCATTTTCCAGGTTAAGGCCCAATTTACCCCGAATAATCTTCAAACCTCTCGTACGCCCACCTACATCTCTGAATGCTCGAGTACAGGGGCAGTCACACATGCACTTGGGGAGTTCATCTTTTTCACCCAGCTCCTCGCTCTTACGAGGTTCAGAGAGGCGATAACAGGAGGTCACTGTGGTTAATTGTCTTCCTGTGCATTCTACCCTGCTTCAGGGAACAGGATGTGGTTTCTCGCTATTGCTCATTCAGCCTCCCTCTGTTGGCTCTTCCTGCTGACACCGCTTGCAACTCTGCAGATCAGATGCATGTCCCGCACCCTCTGCATACACTAGCATCTTCCAGTTGACTTAACAAACTTGAATTGAGCAAAGGCAGGCAATTGGACGCCTTACATTGCTGGACAAAACTTGTGATGTGCTACCAATATGGTGAATCCAAAATAAAATATGCAGTGTGTAATGTCTCAGCTGTATATCCTGTGATGTGACACAGCTGACAACCGAGACAGGAAATGTTTCCAGCTACTTACTGTGTGTCACAACTTTTTCTCTTGTTATAGTTCATGACCAAGTGAAACCTCCATACATTACAGTAGCCATGCGATATTGTATTGCATTGCATTTTCAAGCACCCTGCAGTCCAAGCCATGCTGTCAGTGGTATTGGACACTAAAACACACAGTATATACTGTATATTATCACAGTTAAATATAAAGTTTTTAGATTATTCTCATATATCAATATCAATACAGGTGGGTAACCTGCACAGTTGTCTTTTTGACAGCACATTCACTAAATAAGTGTTAAGATGACTGAATTGGTTTGACAATAGACAATAGTGTCTGATTTGAGCTACAATCAAAAAATCTTGGACTTTTCACACCAAAACAGGACACTGTCAACAACAATCATATAGTCATTATATTTTGGGAATGCAGTTTGTATAGCTAAGATCTCACCTTATTGGGGTCCATGTTGAATTTCTTTTTCCCACATAAGAATTGCTTGTTCCTGACAGCATTTTTCCTGCAGACAGAGCAATATAACATAGATTAACCACTTACAGAATGCCACTGTTATAAGGGCATCATGTATAGTCTAATATATAAGAAACTGACAAACACAGCGAGATTGATAGACCTGTGGTTGCCATGGCAGCAGCGTTGCGGCTTTCTGCAATGCTGCTGGCCCAAGGTTTAACACCTTCCACAAACATAACAACAAAATGTATTCTTTGCGTAACAAAGACACAATGGTGTTCTGTTTACCATAATCCTATTTTCACTGTCACCTTACTGTAAATCAAAACATCAGTGGTGCGACTTTCAAAACTAGAAGGTTGCAAGTATCAATAAAGCCTTTTAGGACACATTTGTTGTCGAACGAAATGTCAAGTCTGTCGTGGGAGTATTAACTGTGAGAAAGGGTAGCTAGCTATAAAAAGAAAGAGGCCCTGCCACTGACGAGGGGAAATGCTGTGTGAGCTTGTGCTGATTTGTAATATGCCCCAACTTACTTCTGCACTTCTGTTTCAGCACTGTGGATGTCTGCCGTGACGTTATCCCTCTCCAGCTTTTATAAGAGGGAATTAAGAAAGACAGAGGTGGCGTTAACGTGGGATGTGTTGTTGAAGGTCGGCTATTACGCCACAGAAGGCAGAAAAGTAGGAGCATTGTCACATCACTCATGGCCAATCTATTGAAAAAAGTACTGACAAAATACCATCAGTACTTTGAAAGTGTATAGAATGAATGATGATGATGAGGGGGCACGTTCACAAAGAACGTTTGGAGGAGAATTGTAGCCTACCTGAACATCGTTTGATAGGCAACTCAAGATTTTGAGGTTGCTGTCGGTCATCCTCTTCCCTGCGGTGTGTTTTGTGACGGCTGTAAGATGATGTAAGCAATAATGTTGGGATAAATATAGCTCAGGAGTTACAGCATAGCTGATGAGTTGGCCTTAGTCCCGTCCAAGGTTGCTTATGTTTTCTTAGTGTGGTTTATATTCAGAGTTGACAGTAGCCTTAACAAGATCTTTTACACCCACACATGTCCACACTGGTCACACTTTATACTCCCTTCCCCTTTCTTTAAACATAATACCATTTTTTCCACCAAACAATGCAATGTTCTACCATCAAATGAATGAACTAACGAAAATATAAATAAAATAAATATTTTGTCCACAGATGTGTCTTTATACTATTGAATGCCACAATGTTCTGTTAATATCGTTTGTTGCTGTTAAAAAATGTGAGGTGATAATACCACATAGATATTAACTTGGATGTTATATTGTACAGTACATGTAGAATTGAAAATGTAGAATTCACAATAAGTCATCAACAGACGGCTCTATTTAGCAACAGGCTGAATGAATCCAATACATGACACAAGACGTTTGATGTCAGTTGTCAGTTACTGTAAGTGAAGCTGCTTGAAATATTAATGTCTAATATCTAAACAATCTGTAGTAAAAAACAATCTTACCTTTTCCATAAAGAAAGCTGTCTTTTCTCCGGCAGGCCATGTTGATGGTGAACAGTATAGTTCGGCAAAGGAAGTGCAGGAAACATATGTCAGAATGAAACAAAAGGGGAGGGGGGCGGAATTGTCACAGGCAAATATCTGTTATATACACTGATGTACATGCTGGTTCTCAACTAGATGCTACTCAAAGATATTTTCTCATAAGATTAGGCCTACAACCTGTTGGATGCTGATCCATATGTGTCAGGTGTGTAGGCTACTAGGGCGAGATGGAGGGAGATGAAGAGAGGAATTAATTATAAGATTGTGAGACAGATTAAAAGACAGAGAGACTATTTATTTCATTTATTTCTTGACAAAAGCACTTTCTTTGGGATTTTTGGATGTTTTTTTTTTAATTATCACCATTGTTATAAATACAAAATTGTGCTTTCAGTCACTGCCATGTACAGAAAAGCAAAAGTAAATGTTAATAATTAAAACTGCTAATAATTTACTTGACAAGAGATCTCTATGTAACTAAAAAATAAATAATGAGTTAGGCCTACATATATAATTGGCAGATGAAATATCAATATTAATCGTTGGGTTGACAGCTGAATATACAGTAGACTATTATGTGGAAGACATTCTTTGAGAAATACTTTATAACACAGTAGCCTACATTCACAAAAATAACTCTAATGTTGACTCTCCATTGGTCTGCCAGAAAGCGCATGCATTGCTAATGTCTTCAAAGAGAAACCACAGCACTGGATGGATAGGATACATTATGCAAGAGCTTCCATTTAACTACATATTTGAACCAATTACAACTACTTCTTTCAAGCAAACATATAACTAAATTGAGCCTTTCGTTCATATTTGTCACCACCTGGTGTACGGGGTATAATATGCAAACAGGCACGTTTGTCCTATAAATCCCCAAATAACGTTGCCTAAAAAAAAACAACTAAATATTAGGAATATATCCTTGTTGCAGATACGGTTTGCACGTAAATAAATAAAAAATGTTAAGCTTTGTTATGAAATTCTACCAGGATAAAGCAGATAGCTTACTTCCTATACCTATAGGCTACTGCCTGTCAGTCGCGCTACTGGAGGGAAGTACGCGCACAAGCAACTGGCGGATATAAGACAGAAGTAAAGAAGTTTACAGTTTATCGAGTCTCATCATCGTCATTTTCGTACTTTAGATCAGTTTCTTGACTTTGTATAATGCAGGCCATCAAATGCGTGGTGGTGGGAGATGGGTAAGTTTTGTACTCAAGAATAAGTCACGTTTCAATACAGTCGGGGTTACATTTTATATTATGGTGGATGCTGGGTGTTTGTAACCTGAAATTATTTTTAAACATGGTTTTATCTTCTTTTTTCTGCAGCTGCTGTTGTTTTATTATCTTGGAAGTTAAGAAAAACTATAAAATGCGGCTGTTACTGGGTTATTAATGATCTAAACACCGCCTGAGCATGTAAAGGGCCTTGCCCTTTACATTTCCGTGGCTTTTTAGTGATGCAATGCCTTCTTTCTATGACTGTTAAAAGTTAGAAATTATTTCATAAAGGATATGAAAGTCCTACTTTGTCCATGTCTTTTTAGTAGAAAAATTATTGTCATTAATATAAGAATATTGTCATTAACTAAGTGAGACAGTTTTGTAAGATGTAAAATTGTAAACCAAATTGAAGACAAAATGGGTGCTGAGTTTGTTGAGTGGAATTGATTGAGATGTTGCCAACAGTGTTCAGGAACTATTTATCTTATTTTTATTTTTGTATAATATGTACACAATGTACAAACAGCTGCTAGGAAGTAAGTCTTCTATTTCAGTTTTATTCCATTTTGTTAGTGTAAGTTCCTCTAGTTCCTTTTTAAACTTAGGTTCAGTTCCTCTTTGATTGGTGCACTTGATTCATGCACAAAACCCCACATTTCTCACTGCTACTTCCTCACATAATTATACTATGAAACACAACTAAAAACAGTCCCCCTTTTTCAGCGGGGCCCTGGTCACAATACAATACAACAATAAAAATACACATTTGTGCAACTTAGATTTAGGGCTACAAACAAACATTTAAACAGTACAGGAAGATAACACTGCTAGGGAGAAGGGACATGCTTGATCATGTCTATTGTGTGTTACATAACATACAGTGTCTAGATTCTGCACCTGAATTATATTTTGATACTTTTGATATTCTGGGGTGTGTACGGATACATAGCACTTGATCACAGGATACTGACACTAACACCAGTATGCTCATTGTGGGTTAACCAGTGTTCCAATTGTCTTCTGCCTTTTGATGTAATTGAATTCCATGAGGACATCTGAGGAATGGGTGGGGTTAAGCCATCAGCTTTTGAAGTTTTGACTCTTAACAGTCACTCACATCTCAGCTGGTTAAATTAAATCATATTTTAAATTCAATCCTATCATTGTCTTGAGAAGAGGAGAAGTGAGTTTGTCGTCCTTTGTATAAACGCAACATTGTTTTTAGCATATTAGCAGGCATTAGGCCAGCGTGGTCTCTGGTAGCATCCTCTGGTGGCACATCAAAGTTCTACTTCTAAAGTAGATGGCCGGGTCCCGCCATTTCCTCCGCCACTCAAAGCACAAGTTCGAACACTGAAAAAGGAAACCAAATGAGACCATAATTACTGTGTGCTGTGTGCTCGTGGAATATAATCGTGGAGAACATATGGCAAAATAAAACATAAACACTGGGCTCACCCACAATGAAATTGTTCAATGAACTAACTTGGTTGTTAGTGTGAGTTGTTAGTGTTCTATCATGTCACTGTATATTATCCACAGATGCACTGTGGATAATATACAGTGACATGATAGAACATGTATCGACTGAATGGTTGAAAAGCTGTATCATGCGTCTAATAGTTAGATAATAGTTGGTTTAGTTTAAGAAAGACATCAAATGTTAACCATTTAGTATATGTCAACGACTGATATCAGTGATATGTCATCATCAGATTTTTTTCTCTCTCACAAATATCAATATATCGGTATCGGGCTGAAAAATTGTATCGCATTTATTTAACATGCTATTTAGTAGTGCAAGCTTTGGCTTTGCTTGTGCTTTGTAAAAATGGACCTGTACTGTATCTCTGAATCTTTAGTGTGTGCCTTTTTTCAGTCAGAGGGAATGAAGCACCCACAGAGAGTTACCCTTTAGCTTGGGCAGCACTCTGCGGGCAGACCAGCGGCCAGTGGAGATGTCGAGAGTAGGGCCCAAAACTAAAAAGAAATAATTGGGTTCAAATTACCAGATGCCTCAAGTGCTTGAATGTCACATCTGACACACCTTTTCTCTGTGTGTGCGTGCACACGCACAGACCGCATAAACACGGCAACGCCCACTGCAGCCTGTGCACACAGTTCTTTCATCTCATTTAATGTCCCTCACTTTTAGCAGAAATACAATTCATTTACCTTACAATCCAGTGCACATGATATGCTAACATATGCTAAGATACGCTACAATCATTTTGTATCAGCGTTGTATTCACAGTGCTATGCGCACACGTTACAGGAGTTGGAGCTCTGTTTGTCAGGTGGTTTTTACTCGGCCCGCGTACAAGCAGAGAGAGAGAGAGGGAGGGAGAGATAGAAAGACAGAGCGAAATGGAAAGGGTGACAAGGACGCCTGAGGAGCAGGTGGAGTGTAGGAGGCACAGGAGCAGGGGGGGTTCTCATACTTTGACTCAGAGCTGCATGGTTTGTACTGTATGTGACTCATAGCTCCACCATGGACAACAGATAATGTAGATAATGCTTTATATCAACGAGATGTAACTGTATAGTATTTTCAACAGAATGTATGTTCATAATTTAAGGGTCTGAAGTACACACAGTAAATAAAGAGTTTCAGTTCAGTTTCATTTCTTATAAACGTGTTCTTATAAACGCATGCATTCAAAAAGTAACCAATCATGGAAAAGGTGTCAGTTTGACAACAGGTCCACCACAGGAGATGTCAATGACACAATACTGAGCCGAGGTATTGGCTTTTATCCAAAGCAACCCACAGTGAGAACACTTTATTGTATGAGGGAGCAAGTGGGGCTTAGGCATCTTCTCAAGGATGCGTACAGGTAGGTCAAGCATGGCCAAGATCGAAGCCATAACTGCTAGACTATTCTGCTCCCCCACACAGAGCTGGGTTTTCCAAATGAAAACTTGATCTCAAACTTTGTTTAGGGTTTAACCATACATTAAATGTTGATATCATATTATGCAATTCAGTATTATACCTCAACTTTCGTGTCCCGTTAAGGCTGGATAGGCCAATTGCTTTGGCCTTGGGTTTTGAACCTATAAAATAGAAGTATAGGCTTTATTTAGCCTCGAGGCCCACGTTCCAACCTTGCACAAAACAAACGCTGCAGGTATGGGACTCCTCAGCCCAACATTCCAGTACTCGTGTCTGTACATGCGTTACAGGGTTTATTCAGCAGTGGGAAGTTCGCTCTTCATTTTGGAGTGATTCTAGAGAGAGATGTTCTACCCTGCACAGCAACGATGCAGTGTCGTGGAAAAGCAACATAATCAGGACATTTTGTATTACAGCTATTTCCCTGCAATAACAATCGGAACATTTTGAAGGCCCTCTCAATGGTGAAATTAAGGGACTGTGTTTGTGCGCGCGCGCGTGTGTGTGTGTGTGTGCACACGTGCGTGTGTTGGCACATGACTGATTGGCCAATCTTGTGTTTCAGTGCTGTGGGAAAGACTTGTCTGCTCATCAGCTACACAACCAATGCCTTTCCTGGGGAGTACATCCCCACTGTGTGAGTGCTATTCTACATCTACAAACACACAAACAACGAGATAGCCACGTGATATTTACTTCGATAATCGATAACTACTACTGTTCAGTCAAAATGTTAACTCTTAGAAGTAGTTTTAACTAATATTACAGATACGAGATTAAAGATAGCACTTTCTATTGTGTAATTTTGGTGACACCTGGATTAAATATGTCTTTACAATTCAAAACCGAACAGCTATGTCAGTGGAGGTGTTTCTACACTATTTATGTCTTTATATTCTCTCCCACTAATGTATTTTGTTCCACCTAGACACTAGATTATAACGCCATCAGAACTGCAAATGGAAAGGCTTGATGAATCTGGAGTAGACAGACATATTATTGCTAGTGTGCAATCTGCGTTATGTGGGATTCCTTTTCCGCTCATTTGACCTGCATTGTTCGTGCTTGTTCCCGCAGGTTTGATAACTACTCCGCCAATGTAATGGTGGACAGTAAACCAGTCAATTTGGGCTTATGGGATACAGCTGGACAAGAGGACTATGACAGACTGAGGCCACTGTCTTACCCTCAGACGGTAACATGTCACGCTTACACACACACACACACATGCTTACACTTAGCTGGGTGCTATTTGTCATTTACACACAATATACTAATACAATAAGTTTTTCACAAAATATAACTAATTCACTGGCTTTGTCTCCCTATTGGTTCTGCAGGATGTGTTTCTAATCTGTTTTTCTCTGGTGAGCCCTGCTTCTTTCGAGAACGTCAGAGCGAAGGTCAGTCGATGCTGTGTTGTCAACACGATTACCTCCATTGCCAGGAGTCAAAGCCCACATGCTGGACTTACAAGAACAGTATCCAAGAGAAAATAACTAAATGTAATTTTCTTTGCGATGTGTCACAGCATCGCAGCTGCAGCAGGGTAAACTAATAGTTGCTAGCTAATAATAGCTAATAAATGGTTCCATTTCATTTCAGAGTTCTGATTAGCAAGCACTGACAATAAACAGTTGCATTGTCAGTGCAACTGATATTAGCTATTATGAGCTAGCAGCTATTAGTTTACCCTGCTGTGACACATCGCAAAGAAATTACATTTAGTTATTTATACATTTTATTAGCTACTGCCTGAAAAGTGTTGATACAACGGAAAGTGTCAATACAACTTCAGAAATGCAAGCAGCGTGAGTAGCCTTCACTCCTGAATTCAGTCAATTAGGTTGTTGCTAGATGACCATGGCTATTTCTGTCTCCCAGTGTCATTGGTGGAATTATTCATTATATGTCGTAACCAGATATAGGCAGTCTGTTCTCTCTGCAATTTTCTGACCATGTCACATTGTGTACTATTATATTTTTATGCGGATGAATGCATAGTTCCCACATACTCGATATAAAATACGTTCTGCTTGGTGGACTAAAAACGCGGACTGTTTTCTTAGAAGGTGTTCCTTAGAAAACAGCCCACATTTTTGACTCCAGTGCTGCGTTTTGGTCGAATTTGCTACCAGGCTAAGAGGTCTAAAGGCAGATACATTAATCAATATGTGCTATAAATCACTAAGGAAAATGTAACTGCTCCTAAAGTGGTCTTGGACGCCTGCAAGTCCTTCACAACTGCTCAAGAAATTACAGGTGCACAAAGTAAGATAAAGGCAACAGAAAATGCTTCTTTCTATTGGCAATTATTGGAGGCCCACAACTAATCCAATCCAATTTGTGCCATTTAGATTTGCCCCGCTCGCACAAACAAGCCAAGTGCGGCTTTTGATTTGTGATTAGCCACAAGCAATCACAACTCTTGTTTCACTTCTCCTTTATGCAAATGCATTGTCGTGTTCCCTGAAGTGACAGCTTGGTTTTCCTTTCCAGCACTATTCTCACATCGACATATTTTATGGCAAAGTCGTCACCATGGTAACATAATATCCATTATACAAATGGCACCTTGATAGAAAAGAGAACTTAAGTTGACACAACAGAGAAAGGTACAAAGAAACGGTAGGAAGGCTGCAGGCAGTGTGGAGGTGGCGGAATGCAGAGGGGGGAAAACTAATCTAATTGGGAGATTTAGATTCTGTTAGCGGTAGCCATGGTCCTTCCCGACATAATGCAGTGGTTTCTCAGGCTTTGTAAACAGTGAGAACCCCATGCACCCCCAGGGTTCATGACCTATTTGTTTCTTTTTGCTACACAAATGTAGTCTGGCCATGAGAACTAATAAGATAAAATAATAATATCAAGATAAACTCAAACAATAGATGTAGTATGGATAGAGGTAAACGTGGAGTCTGCTATTTCAGGGCTAACATGCAAAGCCCTATATTCCATCCATCACACATCAGATTGATATTGTGTTCTCTGTTATTTTTCCATTTAAAAGTGTCTCCTCCGGTGCTGTCATGTATTCCATGCAAGGGTGGCATCTCTGAAGACAATTAAATTGTCTTCAGAGACACACACACAAGATAAAGCTCATCACCTTATGGAAATGAGCACCCTTTGTTGAAGGATGGGTTGTTTCCACGTGATGGGCCCTGAGCATCTATACGATGGGAAGTAATTGTCTTATGAGAACACTATGGTCAGTTTGTTTTTAGAACGTCTGTAACATTCAGCCTTTATTCTTCCCCGTGTAGCGAACTGTGCTCTATGTAAGCATCTTTTGAAATCATTTTCTGTTAAGGTGATGTTAATATTATAATATATTCTTGTAAGATACTGTATATGGTAAAAAATCATATCATATTACATTTTATTTTCTAAGCGAGCAACAGGCTTTGTAGGAGTCTATCAACATTCTTTTATACACTTTTACACATGCTGCATGCGAGCTCTTTATCCCCCAAAGACGGTAGACAATGATGGTTCATGAGTTACAGGTCAAAACTGCAATGAAATAGGATCTCGGTGTGTTCTGAAAACCGCATAATATCTTAGAGAAAGAAAACCAATAACATCAAATGGAAATGTTGCATGGTCCTAGATGGGTTGTGGTTGAATATCTTCACATGCTTGCCCATCAACGTATCCACCAATAAACACAAATTAAATTATGTATGTGTTTGACCTGGCGGCTGAATATATTGAGGAAGCCATTTTAGTGAAAATTAATTTGCTGTAATAAAACAGCGATTGATTTGATCTCTGACCTTTAACTGTTGCACCCTCTAGTGGTACCCAGAAGTACGGCACCACTGCCCATCCACCCCGATCATTCTAGTGGGCACCAAGTTGGATCTAAGAGACGAAAAGGAGACCATTGAGAAGCTTAAAGAGAAGAAACTCGCACCTATCACCTATCCCCAGGGTCTGGCACTCGCCAAGGAGATAGGTAAAATATGATTTTCCATTTATAGGTGCTGTCCCTGATCATTTTGGTTTTCGTTAGATATTTGATAAAGTATTAGTACAAAGAAGGCCTGTTTCGAGAAATATAAGTATGTGTGCATAGAAATTATTATTAGTAACTAGTAATTAAAAAATTGATCTAGTATTGTAACACCACAAATGACTGTGGACTGTATGTAGGTCGACGCTATACTGAATGCGTGTATTTTATGTTTGTTCTGTTCAGATGCAGTGAAGTACCTGGAATGCTCTGCTCTAACCCAGCGGGGACTGAAGACAGTGTTCGATGAGGCGATCCGCGCAGTATTGTGTCCACAGCCCACTAAGGTTAAGAAGCGAGGCTGCCAACTGTTCTGAGGTCTGATCGATAAATTCAGGCACATAGCGAAGGGCTCAGGGATTACACAAAAAGCCTGCTTTTTGCTTTTTTAACCACTTATACAATTTTGACTATCGTGTATCGTTCATGCCGCTCCACTTTCTTGGACGTGCACTTAGTTTAGCTACATAGGATTTTTTTAAATGGTAAAATAAAACATTTTAAATTAGATTATTATTGTAATTGGTCTTACCAAATGTTACTAGTGAAACCAACAGAACCAAACCCCCTGGATTTGCTGATACAACTGAAATATACTGGCACACAAATTTGAAAAGAGTGCAATTGTGTATCATAACCAGATGTTGCCACTATGTTACTCTATTAATCTTTAAATAAGTTGTGTTTAACTTACTGTAATTACAGTTCCTGGAATTCAGTAGTTGTCCTTGAATATTTATCCTTGAATATTTGTGAATATGACCCGTAAGCCTCATAAAGCCTCAGTTTGTAGTACTACTAACCATATTTGTTATCTTTTTTAAGAAAATATACATGTGCGGATATTCTCTTTTATGTGTAAAGGTTTGCTAAATTGATGCATAATACAGAAGACTGCAAATTAGAAGTGAGTTTATTATAAATTCCCACAGCTCCTGGGCAAAAAAATGTCACTATAGTCTAATAGGTCTATATCAGAAAATTATATAATGTAACGATGCGTATAGTGGGGTGGCGAATGTAAGCGCGAGCCAGAGGAAAACGCAGGCAGACAGGACAGCAGTGAACGCATAAAGCGTGCTTTAATAAAGAAAACCACAAGGTACAGGGCAGCACCTAGTGCTGTTGGTGCAACTTAAATAGTGTCCAAAATTAAACTAAGGAGGTGCACCTGCGTGGGGAGGTGCGCAGCCAGGACGGGAGGCACGGAGCGTGCTTGAGCCTGTGCACGCCAATCGTGACATATAACGTTTTATGCATTTTGCTTAAATATAAAAGGAGATGATTTTTATCAGTGATGTATTGATTTACACTGCAAACATGTAAATGCAAATGCAAACATGCCAACATTGTATTTGAACATGCCTTTGCCCAAATGTTTACATAGATGGGCCACTAGAAATGTCAATATCAACTGCAAGTCATGGTAACTGAGAATTTAACTGGTAATATTGTTGCATGTGCGAGTAAGTGTGTGTGTATGTGTGAGCTAGTATATTTAGTGGCTATTGACTAATCACTTTCAGACATTCAAGACATCAAGCAAAAGGCCATACACTGCTATTCAATGTACAACACAACTCCATAGTCACATTGATTATAGATCCATGGTTGTGATGAAAACACTCACAAGGTTTTAGAGTTCCTGACAGCAGAACGATTACATTCTGGCGATTAAGCATTGAACCTAAACACAAAGACATTGCAGACCAAATGAGAGAAAAGGTACACACGACAAAAGGGAGAACTTGGGTTGGATACTATTACTTGGATACTGTAACTTGGTTTGTTAAACCCATGACCCTATAGCTTCCTTGCCTCAATATAAGTATATTGTATGTCTTATTGTAGAAAAGTTGGTTTTGCATGTACCTTACCTCTGTCCATATACTGCCACTAAATTTAGCCAGTAGCTTTTGTAGTCACTGTGTCCAAAGGAACAATTTGTTTTTCTCCTAACTCCATAAAAAGATATAGGGAGATATAGGGAGTCAGTGGTCCCATGGTCCCATTCCTGGAATAGTTTTGTGCAGACTACACCACTTTGTTTTCCATTTACAGAGCCAGGGCTATATAGGAACACCGGCTTGGCTGGGTATGAACGCTGGATTTGTTTCACAGTACACACACAGAACAGACAGCTAACGGAACATGAGGAGATATTCCCTGAATTTGACAAAAAGTGTATTAGATCAGAATCACTTACTTCACCTTCATATGATATTTACAAAAATGATGCAAACTGGAGTAACTTTAGAGAACACTCTATCAGTAGAGACAGTGATCAGCTTTGTACACACTAGAAGTATATTTCTGAGAAACAATAGAGGTCAGTGCATTGCAATTATTTATCCACGTCCGGTCCGCAAACAATAGATTATTTTATGTTTAATGTCAGCAGGAGGTTACAATATTGAGGTAGGGTAAGCAACAGAGTCAAGGGTTTGATGAAAGTGAATAATTAAGTCCAGCATGTGGACATCTAAGAGCATATTTCATCAGGAAGTGAAGATCTCCAAACTATGAAATGTATTTACTTCAAATCTACACAGGGTGTACAAGAAACAAACCTAAGGGATGCCTTTTGATTCTGATTATGTGTCGCCCCCTTTTTTCTGATACCAGACAGCAGTCCCTCTCATAGCTGTTTTGATTTGGCAGGTACAGTAATAGAGCTGTACTCTGAGCAGAGTGTTTTATCTCAACCAACAGAAGTTCATTAGGAAACTCTGAAACCAGGCTCCTCGTATTATCCTGCTGGAAAAGAAAGATGCAGGCTTTTACTGCTGATGGGTTTTCATCAGACGCACACGATGACAGCAGTGTTAAGATTTTTAATTTCAATTTGAGGTGGATTGACGTGACAAAAATAATGAAAGAAATAAAGCAATCGAACATGGTGAACAACGTGTGCACTTATAAAACACGTGCCCACTCATTGTGGATGTATGGACTGTACAGATGTTTTCTTCATACCCTGGTCTGCCCATGTGAGACAGCAGGGGTCTGGGTTATGCAATGTTTTAGTTTTGTTTTTCAATAATATAATTTTTCTGTAAAGGTCTGGCAGCATCCTTGACCCATCTGCTGCCAGACAAAGCCAAGACTTTCTCAAATACTATTGGCTTGTTGTTGGAGGTGGTAGGAATTTTGGCAGGATGTTTTCTATCTTCAGTTAGAGAAGTTAAGCCTTAACGTGGGCCAAAAATGATTCAATTAATTGACTTGAATAATGAATTATAATAAATATTATTGAACTGGAATAAGGCTAAATTAATGAATGTCTTGTGTATATGTGCGTGGTAATAAAATACGTGTTTATAGTGTGCTTGCATTCCTCAATAAAGGTTTGAATAAAATCAATGTTGAGTGGTTATACATTGTTAATATGTGTATGAGAATGAAAAGATACCACCTACTTACTGCACCTGACTCATCTTTGCAGAACAAATTATCTACTAAATTATGCTTTTTACTGCAGGATGCTGGATCATTTAAATCATCAGTCCACAGGATGTTTTCATTGAATATGGACTCTTACTGTACGATCCCAGTATGTCAATCTCTCTTTGAGTGTACTACTTTACCATATTATACCAACTACTGTGTGAGGGAAAACAATAACCATGGAGAAAATAATAAAAACGTGTTGCTTATTTTAATACTGTACCACCAATTAGTTTTAATAAACTGTAAGTTTGAAGACACACAAACAATAATTGTTCTACAAGTTTAGTTTGCAGATGCTGTTTCTTCACTCAACCACAGTGTCTGGCCAAAGATTTCGGCGGTTAAGTTACAACATTTTACAGGAGGACATCGTTCACCAAAGGAATAGAAGATTGTTATAGTGTGTCATCGTATTTAAGTTAATGACTTTTACATTTCTTTTATGAAAGCAATATTTACCTTTGGTAAAGTCCTGCCGTTGATAGTTCATGAAATATCCTCTTGTTTACTGATGAATGGGAAACCTACAGTTGGAAAAGCTGTTCTAGAGTTTAAATTAAGATTTCTTAAATAATTATGGATTGAAAATCATGCACACACATGCATCTTAAAGATTGGAACTCAAACCTGTAAGTGCCTTATATAAATAATAAAATTGCAATAAAGGGTTTTGAATATTGCCATCAAGGCACTAAAGGGATTTGATTTTATGGACCACATTTAACACCTGAATGAGTCACTGCCTGGTAAACTGAGGCTGGGGGAAACACAAAATTAGGAAGGTGTTCCAAATGCAATACAGTCTGTTATTTACATAAAGCAGAAAACATAGATCAACATAGTATTATAATAGAACATAATAATGTGATAATTTGATGGTTCAAATACTGCCAACAGACATTAAATAATATGAAATGTATACGGTCTGTGGAACAAATCTGGCAGCAAGTATGGCCACATGCATCCAGTTGGAATAACAGATGGGAGGATCTTGACAGTTGTCATGAACATTGTAATGATGGCTATGGCTGTCATTTGGACTCTTGTGGGGGGAAAAACGAATGTTTGGAACTGTGTGGGAATCTACAGTATTTGACAGTATGTGAAAGATCTTTCAGTGTTTCCCTGCCTTTTGAATTTCTTAAGCTAAGAAAACTATGCTATGGAGACCGCCCTGTTTACGGTAAGGTTAAGTTAGCTTTAGCTCATCTGCATCAAAGCCAGTAGGTGTCAGTATACAGCTCAGCTATTTTAATTTAGAATTTCTACTGAAATGTGTAGGCCTCGTTCTAGTATTTTTATAACGAAACATTGTTCATATAAAGTTAATTAAATGTAGACTACTTCAATACACCCAATGTTTATGTTTTCAGTAGACTTGTGTAGGTCTACCTAATTTGTTGCATAGCCCACAGTAGGCTACTTTGAAAAGAACAGTTATCTGAAATTTGCATTTATTTGTTATTTACAAGGTTGATGACATACATAATCCATAACATAATCCCACAAAAAGGGACACATAGACAGTAGGCTATAGACAGTGAGTTGGCGACATCGAATCGAAAACGCGGTGTCGTCGTGGGTGTCGAGCACAGACGCACAGACGCACACAGCAAAGGCTGCGATTTATTATTTTAAGACCTCCTGCTTGTCTCTCCAGGGCGTCTACAGGCAGGAGAGCCGTTACCTAGTTACAAGAAAGAGGGTGTGCGGGCAGTAATGTTATGCTGGCAGCTTTCAGTGCACCAGCACTCAGACCGGGAACAGGTGGGGGAAAAGTCCCACAGCGGAGTGATCAAACGTGTCATTGAAAATGTTTTTTAATAAGGGAACCCCTTTTGTGTGTGAAGTAGCCAACATGATCTGATTTGAGCTCTTCTGTAGCTTGACGCGTTTTCCCTCACTAATGGGTCTATTTCCAATCTCTTGACTGAAAGATCATCGTTTGAGAAAGTAGGCTACCGAGGCGGGTAAGTTCAATATGAATACATATTTAGTAGGCTATATTTTATGGTTCCTGGCTGGGACTAAATCGGATTATTTTGTATAGTTCCAGTAGTTCCAGTTTCAGTTATTTTGTTATAATGAGGAAGGTGCATCAATCTATAAAATGCTTCTTTTAAAGAAGAGTGCAAAAACATTTCGCTCATGCACTCTGTTTTTGTGCGTGTGTTGCGCGTCCTGAATAGAAAATGATGTGATGTGAGAGAAAACTTAACGACGGCAGTGCAGCCATTTAGCAGCATTTGTCACTGTATAGCCTAAAAAGCATTGACGCTTTCGGGTTAGAAGTAATAGTTGCATTGCTTGAATCAATATCTTTATACAATGGATATTTAACTATTTTACTCGCAAGGACACCCCTATGTCTACAGAGGTAAGAAGTGTAGGCCTACTGTCTCGAACAAAACTCTACCCAAGAAGATTAATTCTTAAATTAAATTAATTTGCTTTTCAACTAGATCAAGAGTCTGGAGGGGCACAATCCGAATTTGTGGTATAGCTACTGTACTACAAATTATTCTCTAAAAGCATTGTTAAAAGCTTATTTATTCACATATATGTTAACTAATCCTGCAGAACAAGGAAGAATAGTTTCATATTGTATTTTTTAATATTAAAATACAACCACTGCGTTTTTATAAATTCCATTCTCTTCCCCACAAAAAGCTAGAACTTAAAATCAGATTAACAGGTTTGGCACACGGGTAGACGTTCTTTTGCTGCATCAAGATTCATAAATAGCTGAGAAGATACAGTATTCAAACAGCTATCCTTATGACCCTGAAATTTGTTCTCACTTCTTGCTCTACTATAAAACTAAATGGGTTTGGTTTAAATGCTGCATCACGCTGGACAATATCATGAGATAGCTGTAAAAGCAAAGGCTATGTTGCACTATATGGGCTATGTTGTACTATATTATCTTTACCTGCCACTTTGGACACTGTGCATAGCACAGTTCGGTAAAATACACCCATGGCAATGTTTTTGAAAAAAGCAATAGCAAATTCACTAGCTCCACCGTTATGGTCAGTGGACATATGTTGGAGGTGATGCTGTTGTCTACAGTCCTGCAGTGTTTTGTCTACATCGACAATCCCCTAGGCCTTCTGCTGATGTTGGTGCTCATTCAGATCCTTTTATGAATCTACGACGTGCTTTAAAAATACATTAGTCTTAATATGTTCATTGCTAAATAAAAATATCGTCCATTATTCCTTCCTGTTAAGATTTTGTGGAATTTATTACATTTTATCGTCTTCTTGGTTATTTTTGGATTTAATACAAAACCAGTTAAAGTGTTTAAACCATTAATTATGGCACCGCATCCCTATAATAGAGGTAGTAGGCCTACCTGTTGCTCAATGGCCAAGACCTTTGCAGTAGTTTGTTTATAGTTATGTCCTATGACACTAAAAAACATCAATAAATAATTTTTAACTGAATAACATTACTGTTAATATATAATCAGGTTAGAATTCCCAATGTTTACAGCAATAACTTACCTGGATTCAGTGTGTGACCTGGCTAAGACAGCAGTGACAAGTTTGCAAACAGACACAGGACAACACATCTCAGTATAATACAAAATACAACAGTACACATCACAAAAAAAAATATATAAAATAAGATAAATTATGATTAAAACCACACATTTCAGTGACATGGTCATTATCGTCAAAGTCTCTTTGAGTTATTTTTTTCATTCCAAGCAGAAGCACAGCTACCATAAATTATTTTTCACTTAATTCAGTTTAAGCCTCAGGTATACAGAGAACAGAACAGATACTCTCTGTTCACTGTACCTTGGGATGTCAAACTATACTGTACATCTAGATACATAAATATAATAGAAGCAAGGCCAGAACGGCTTTATAAATAAAGGTCATCCAATAAATAGGTCCTAATTCTGGGTATAAAGGGCCCATCCAATCATTGAATATGGGGTACAGTGATGAGTCAAGAATTTAGTATTAGATTCAGAACACTGCGATAGAGATAGTCTGCCAAATGATTGGCCGGGGTTCTCACAAATCCTGAACATGAGGCTCTTGTTGAAACACAGTGCACCTTTCAAGTGCAGCTTTGAGATATGTTGAGGTGCTGACCTTTGTGAGGCTGTGGCCAGTGGTGGTGCATCAGTGGATGGCAATGCATTGTGTTAAACCCTATACAGCCTTATTTCAGATGGAAAACAAATGTTAGCCCAGCTAATGCTTTTTCTTTTTAAAGATACCTGCTTGCCTGCCTGCTCGTTTGTGTTGGCATAAGTGTCAGCATGTTAAAGCTTATTTATAAGTCTTTGTCTTAAAAATAATATTTTCTCTGTTGTGCTAAAATTCACATTAACCTCTTCTCTATTAATAACTGTATGCATCCACTCTCAATTCTGTTATCTTCTGCATGATTCTATACTGACAGACTGAGGCTACGGGGGTCATACACAGGTTTGGAAAGTCAGACCTCAAGTCATAGCTGTTAAAAACTCATACAAGTATCAGCAGTCTGCTGATCACTGATGTATAGCCTCAAGTGTAGACATTGCCAGTTTTCTGACATTGATCCACTACCACGTCACCCTTGTCAAGATTAAGCTTAAGCAGTGACTCAGCCGATGACATTCCGGTTACCCCTCCACTATAAATAGTTATCATATTGGACAGCCTCCGCAATCTTTAACAACCATGTCGGTTTAGAAAAGGAATAGGATTTTGAAATGAAGAACTAGCTTAAGTCATATACCCATGCCAGCGAGTAAGGAAAAGAAAAACAGGGAGGTGAGAGACGATGGAAAATCCTTCAACATGTGCATGTGTTTTCATTATTTTGTTCATTACTCAAGAGGTAATTGAAAAGAGGGACCTAATACTTAAGAGTCACTGCTCTCTTGCTCAAGATTAGATTGGTTTCAATATAAGATTGACACTATTATTTAACAATGCCCTCAGTTGCCATTTTCTTATGTGTCTGCACAGCTCATATTATGAGCCAGAAGTCTTTCTGAATGTGTAAGCAAAAGAAATGAAAACCGTGCAGGGCAAATGTGTTTCAGCATTAATGGAATAGTAAAGGAAAGATTCATAATATTTATCTGTGCTGTTTAAGCTTGATTAACTTGTTCAGGAACATCAAATTTTAACAGTGGAAATTCACTTTAATCTTAGCAAGGATAATTTGTTTTTGTCTGCCAGCAAAAACACAGTCACACTTCATTCACAATCAGGTTTTAGATAAGGCCAATTTCACCTTCAGCAGTGCTGATAGCTGTACAGTTGTTTCACCAGAAACAAAGCCCTTACCGAAGACCTTTTCATACTCATATTGCTTTATCGCTCTCAAGATACAGCAGTGGTTTGAATGTGTAAAGTGCAGGTACATTCACGCAAAAAATGTGTGAAAGTGCAAGGGGAAAACATTTGCTAATACAATATACAGTACTATATGGTCATTTGATCATCTGTGACCTAGGCATATAGACAGAAGAAAGAATAGGCTACTCCTGTGCTCTTGCAGTTTAGTAAGTGGTTCTCAACTTTAGTGAGTGGCCCTATTCATAATTAATGCAGGCCATTGTTATAGACCTCTTAAATCGTCATTTCATGTGCATCAGCAGTTTCTACAGTATGTCTGTCAATCACAACTTTTTCTACAGGAAAGGATAAAAACAGAGGCATGTGGGAAAAAATAATGGTGCTCATTACCATTTTATACTGTAGATCTGCCGGGGGTGTATGCCCGACTGTTATTTAGACTTGAATTTTTGTTAATATGGTCCCTTCATTATATTCCTGTAAGCTCAATTTCAAAGACATTGAGCCGTCCTTTGTTGGAAAGAAGCTAGATAAATATAGAAAGAGGAGTTTAGAACTCCTAATTGCATAGCAAATCAATTTCCTGCAGTGAGAAAGGTTTAAGAAGCATTGACCTTACAGGTCTTGGGTTACTTAGTATGGAGGGAAAGATTAATGAGGCAGAAGAAGGAGTGACAAAAATGGGGAGGTAATTTGTTTGAGATGAATGACCTAGATACAGAGCTTGATTAATACATTTCACTTTTAAGAAACGGATTGGTAGGCTATTATGCTTACTGACACATTTCTATTCAGTGGTGTTAATTGGATTGCAATATTCTCCTGAGTTACATCCAGCTCTAGTGTATGCTCAAATCAGGTTTAACCTTAACCATTTTAACAACATTGCTGAAATGGTGTATTCTCCTTCCTTTGTGCTTCACAAAGGAAGAGAAGGCAAGTGGAGTTTAGAAGAAAGGAGCTGAAAGCAGAAAATCAGCACATTGCCCTGCCCTTCCTTTTATTTGTTTTTATGTGATTTATGTTACTGATGTCAGTATTGGAGGCTATTCCATCTCATAGGTTCCAATTCTGAGCTCCATAATACATAGTCTAAAATGTTGACAGTCACAAGAATGTGAAGATATTGAGAAATAACTAATGGGAGTTAGACACACAAAGTAAGACATGGAATTTGAAATGTCATATTAAGACATCAATCTCGCTTCACGGTTGTGTTGTTTTATCCGGAAGGCTTCTCTTTAAAATGAATTCCTGCAAGGCTTTGAGGCTAAATGCAATTTGTTGACTCTAGAGCTGCTTTTATTGAGGTGACAATACCCTTGGTTATTTGATGAACACAATCAATATTACACGTGTGGCACATCTGTGCTATTCTCACTGTTGTATTTCCGATAGCAACATTTCAGATCTGCTGCATGAAATCGTGCTTCAGGGACCTGGTTAACAAAATCAACAAATGTGTTCTCTGTTAATACGGTATTAAAATGTTTCAGAGGTGCTTAAAATCGACTCTCTGAGAACGTTTTGAGAAATGTACATTTTTACCGACAGAAGATGCTCTACAGATGGAAAATTAAGGCCCGCAAGCTTGTTAATGCTCTGCCAGCCATGTTGGCAGAACCTGCCATGGATGCACCACCATCTATAAAGGGCATACTTTTGTAATTTTGTTTTGACAAAGCAAAAAAGTGAATGCCCTTACGTTGATTTGTCGTAAAAGAAAACTGAATGAAGAGCAACTCTTTATTCTCTCTTCTTTTTTTTGTTTGTTCAAATGAAGGCCACGGTGTGTGAATAGAAGGTGGCCGCGTGACAGCTGCTACTTTGTTCCCGAACACAGTCCCAGGGACGTCAGCGCTGGTGGATGTTTACCAAGCATGAGACTCCACAGACACATACTGTACGGATCGCATTTAAAGCCTAGGAGCTTTCTTAACCCTACTTTTATTAAACGTACACACACAGTAAGTCAGTACGTGTTGGGTTAGGCGCCTGTCGACTAATGAAATGTCAATCATTAGTGTCAGCAGTCCCTGTGCAGTATGTGCAAGATGCTGTTGAATCTGTCTGACTTATCAGTCAGGTACATTTGCTTTGTTACTCGAAACTGCGTCAGGTTCATGCTTATGCAAATCCACTTTGAAGTAATGTTTTCATATACATTTTATTGTTATTTTTGTTGAGGTGATATATGATTAAATCTATAATCCCCATTCATTAAGTTATGATTTGTATCATCCACCAGAGAGAATAGGCAGAACTACAATAAATATAGTATACGTTAGTATACTAAAGAGTATAAGTTCCTCCATCGGCCCATGTAGTCCCTGCCCTGTTTGGTTTTGAATTCATCACATACCTCTTACTTACTGTCCTACACTTGAAATTCAGTGAAAATACATAGATTATCGCTGTAAAGAGGATGACCTTGGTGGTATTTTCATGCGTTACTGAAATGTAGACTATGTGGATGTTTTTGTGATTGGCACATTTTAACCACTTACGTTAAATCAATATTTTTTCCTCAGGAGCAAACTTTTTGATTCTGATGCCTAAAGAATCTCTCACCTCCTTGAAAATTAGGTTTCATTAAATTAATTTCATTCTGATAACACCTTTGTGTTTCCTCCAAAGGACAGCAGGAGCTGAGGCCAACACAACGAGAAAGAAGTAAACAGTACAGCCATGGGCGACTTTGCAAACCCTTTCCTTGAGATGACTGAAATGTGTGAGAACAGCAGCTCCTCGTGCCCTCCCCTTTACCTGCTGGTGTTCAACGACACCATCTTGAACGAGACTCTGTTCAACTCCACCAACACCACCAACCCAGACTCCTCACAGGGTCTCACTGTGGCTGGCGTGCTCATCACTCTGATATACATCATAGTCTGTATCATTGGGCTGGGTGGCAACACTCTAGTCATCCACATTGTGCTGCACTACTCCAAGACGGAATCTGTCACCAACATCTACATCCTTAACCTAGCCATAGCCGATGAGCTATTCATGCTAGGCCTGCCTTTCCTCGCTGTTCAGAATATCCTCCAGTCCTGGCCCTTCGGACCTTTCATGTGCCGCCTGGTCATGACGGTTGACTCTATCAATCAGTTCACCAGCATTTTCTGCCTGACAGTGATGAGCGTTGATCGCTACTTAGCGGTGGTCCATCCCATTCGCTCCTGCAAGTGGCGGCGCCCTCTAGTGGCAAAACTGGTAAACGGCACGGTGTGGGCACTGTCCTTTCTAGTTGTCCTGCCGGTGGTCATTTTCGCCAACATCCAGAAGGCTGGGGGCACCTGCAACATAACCTGGCCGGAGCCCACCAAGAACTGGCGAGTGGCATTCATCATCTACACCTCCACGGTGGGATTCTTCTGCCCGCTGCTGATCATCTGCCTCTGCTACCTGCTCATCGTCTTCAAGGTCCGCAGTTCGGGGAAGAAGGTCCACGCTACCTCGACTAAGCGCAAGAAATCGGAGCGGAAGGTCACCCGCATGGTGGTGATCGTGGTGGCGGTCTTCGTCTTCTGCTGGCTGCCCTTCTACGGCCTTAACATCATCAACCTGTTGGTATCCCTGCCGCCGGACTACCACGGCATTTACTACTTTGTCGTCGTGCTTTGCTACGCCAACAGCTGCGCCAACCCCATCGTCTACGGATTTCTGTCGGACAACTTCAAACGGGGCTTCCGCAAGGCTCTCTGCCGCTCTTCGCGGAGGGTGGAGAGCCACGAGCCGACGGAGGGCCAACGGCAGCAGGAGGAGCAGAGGAGGGCGCTGATGCCCAGGGAGAGCCTACGCAGGGCGATCAAGGACGAGGAGGTGGACGAAGAGGAGGACGTCACAGAAATGACAGAGATCTATAGAATCGCGCAGAACGGCAATGGCTGCTTGCAGCCGCAGAGTTCCCGGGCCCCATTCGTGGAGAACGGAGCAGTTCCGGCGCCGGTTGAGCTATCCTCCCCAGAGATAAAAGCCAAATCCGGGGACGCCAATGGGAAAGACCCCAGCGCTGGGTCCTCCTTTGCTGTTCCATTGATTCTTAATGGAGAAAAAAATGGCAGCATCAAAACCCTGCCAGAGGAAGCCTTAGAAAAGAACGCCTCACTGGAGATAAGTTACTTATAATGTTAAAAAAAAATTAAAAATTAAAAAAAACTTTTTTTGTTACTTGAAGTTGAATTGCAGTGTTATAACAACTTGGACTTGTAATCCACCGCATAGCATTGCTCATATGTGATGAAGCTAAGAACCTACTGCGGGGTGAAACAGACCACTCGGATTCTTGGTAAAAGCACCATCTAATCATTGGATTGTATATGTTGATGACTGCACACATTTTGAAATGCAGTTTAACTGGAATCTCTTGTGTTCAGAATACAGATTATTTGTGCCTTGCTCCACATTCTCCTCAGATATGATCTGATCTAGTCTACTTGTATCTTTGTATTCCACAATCACTTCAACTTTGAATGTTTTGAATCTTAATGTGGCACTCAAAACAACCATTCAGACCTTCCTCTTGTAGCTGTTAGATAAAAAGTACATTCTTGAGGCAACTCATGGTATCTTCCACTCTTTAGGGACACTACTGAAGTAAGAAGTACGAACTAGGCTAGATTAAATCAAATTGATTAAATTGATAAAAATTTGATTACATTCAATAAGGTTACTACATTTACACTAATTTAGGTGTATTTTTAGAAGATGCAGTAGAAGGCTATAGTTACATCACAAATAGGCTAGATATTTGTTGTGCCATGAGTCCATATGATTGAACTTGCAAACTGAGCTGTATACTACTTCTATGTTTAACGCTACAAAGAACTATTTTTTATTCTAAGTAGGCCACAAACGTGTAAATCAATCTCAATTCGCTACATCACAATCTAGTCGCTTCACTAGCTTTAATCCCATTTAACTTTCCATTATTTATTTATAAGTTCCTTTGCAACATGCATTCTGATGCTAGCCATGCTATATAGCGGGGCTTGTATTTAGGCCTGAATACTATAAATACAGTGAAACAATGCTGCCTGCTCCTGTTGTTCCTGTCCTACCCTGGCCCACACACCCATGCACACCCTTTCACAAAGATCTATGGAGAGGTATGAAAACACCATTAAAGGCCCATTAAAAAGGGATTTGCCTCTCTTATACTTGATTTGCTTTGTCCCCAAGGCGTGCAGTTTCATGACAGAAGAGATCTATTTAGTGATTGTAGCACTGTGAATTTCTATCTGTGCCTCTCTCCAGGAGTAACCTGTTTACTATGCGTGTGTGTGTGTGTGTGCTAGGCTATAAAAACTGGATTTTTCTGTTGCCCCCCCCATAGCGAATACCCACCAGCACCTACAAGTAGAGATGATAGTCATCTGATGGCTCCGCTGGTGGTAGCATTATGAATTGGTGTGTTTCTTTGCCCACAAATCTCTTGCCCACGTACAACATGGCAACACAGAGAAACAGGACCCACATATTTCTAGTTTTAGCAAGGGAAACCATGTGCCAATGACACTTGTGGTCATGCACACTATCCCAAAAGCCAATTAATTTTTCATTTGACAAGCAGATGTACTTTTGTGAATAAAAGTGCATTATACATTTTTCCTCCACCCCATTTATAGATTAGACAATTCTGTAATAACGCATGGACTTTTTTGTCCAAAGAGTAATTAAAAAAAACAGTTCCTAAACCTGAGAGAAGATAGAGAGAATCTATGGTTCGAGGAAATAACTCGAACTAAGTCACTATGTGATTTTACTTGTTTCATGTCAATGTAGAAGAATTAAATGGCATTGTGCTTACAAAAAGGTACAACCTCAATCGGTATGTTTAAAGGGCCAGTGTGTAGTTTTTAGTGACATCTAGTGGTGAGCATTGCGAATTGCAAACAGACAGTCACTCACGGCCTACCCCTCCCTTTGCAAACACGAAGGAGAAGCTATGGTGGCCGACGTAGGATACAAGATGTC
>JAOEHI010022776.1:0-27045 GCA_025447815.1 Percopsis transmontana | reverse complement strand
GAGAAGATATTTTAAATATCAGCAGGGCTGTGTGTGTGTGTACGGGTTCCATTCCCTGTGTTCATTGTTCTAACTATCCTGTCTCACTGGGTTGCCACATTTAGAATGATGCTTAACATAAAGCTGCAATGCGACGTAAACAGTGTTGGGGTCGTTACTCAAGTAATGATTATTTGTTACTTTAAAAAAATTTAATGCATTACTTTACTTATTTACTCCTTGTAGAAAGTAATTTGTTACACTACTCGTTATACATTACTTTTGCATTAATCTATAAAATCGCCTGAGATGCATTGTCATGTAATTTCTAGTTAACAATTTAACAATAAATCTATATGCCCACATATCAGCACAAATCCCTATCCCGATAAGAAGGACATAATTAAGATCTTTCTTTTATGCTCTTTAATACAATATTACCACAAAGCCAACAGCAAACTTAAAAAAAAAACAGACCAAAGAGCACTTTACAGAAAAATAAATGAATATATTTGTTTGTTTAGTAACTGTGATTACTGAATCAAACTGAAAGGACTGAAAGGAACAGACAAATTTAATGTGATTACAGTACCGCGCCAACACTGGTCATAAACCAGTGATTTTATTTGTAAATCATTGTTTTATCTGTGCCAATAGGTAACAGTGGTAACACTGACAGTTTTCTTCAGTAGTATTAGTACATACATTAGTTTGAATCATAAGATTAATTTTTATCTATATATACAGATAAGTATTTTGTTGGTGTAAAACATTGCTTAGTGTAGCTTTAAGAGCAATCATGATTTTCCAAAACTTCCTGCATAAGTCCAAACTAAATTGAGGTATATTAGTTATTTTTGACTCCGCAATACAATGTAAAACTGCCTAACTGCTAATTATTAGCTACTGGTTTCTGCAACAGGAGAACTTGATCTGTGCTTTATCTTCTGGGCGGTCCAGACACCCAAGAGTCACTCTGAGGAACGACAGAGGAAGTGTACCCGTTGGAAAACCCTTAGCTGGCAGACCCAGCCCCAAACGTTTTTTAGTCCTCATGTGGTTTTACTTAAAGGTTTTAATGAGCTATTTTAATAATAATGTGAGTTTCCTCCCTTTGTGAAACAGTATCACAAAGTCCTTTCTCAGAAGATATTTACTACATGTCAAAAATAGAACTAGTTACAGATGCAGTTTTTCATCAGTCCGTTCAACGAGTGATTGTTCAATGTTCAACAAAAAAGGTCAAATCACGAGTTGTAAATTTAAGGATACAATCCTGAACTTTCACTTTATAGTCTTTACCTAAAGTGGTAGTGGTAGGTGAGAAGCACCCCCTACAGTAAGTGGTGGGTGAGGACTGTCAGTACATGGGCCAATGAGGGTGCTAGACCTATCCTCTATGGTGGATCAACCACTGCTGTTTGAGGCAAACTGCACCCTATAATACATCCATGGTTCCAGCTAGACAACAGTTTATTAGAACTATCAATGGGCAGTCTAAGTCAATATTGTTGTTTAATCTCAATCAGAGATAACTAGACATGTATTTTCATAAAACATTTGATATTTTTATATAAATCAATCTCAGATGAGCTTCAGGAGTGCAGTTCATAAGGCTGACTGAATGACTTTCTGTCAGACTGACTGTCTGCCTGATTGTCTCACTGACTGTCTGTGTGACTAACTGACATTCACACAAACACAAACGTGTACATAACACACAGCGTCTCTCTCTTACTCTCACACACATACAGTACACATACACACACACATCAAGCTGTGTTTTGAGAAGCTGCAACACATCTAATGCCACGTCCTGGTTTAGTTCACAGTATCTGTGTTTGAAGAGAGTTAGGTTTGTTAGTCATCGCTCAGACATTATCATTCAGTTATTCAGTGTTATTCTCACTGCCAGGCTTGTGTGCCTAGCTTTGCAGTCTTTGTGCAGACATTGGCTAGGAGAAAAGCAATTATTATGCATCTTAGGGACACCATAACTGCTTTTGATATTCTTTCACCTACATACATCCAGGCTTACCTGCTTGCTCTTCAGCTCATGTGAATTAGGCCACTAATACTGTACAGTGGTCATAATAGTTTATTTGATTTTGTGTGGCCTTTTATGCCACCGTTGACACTTTAATGCATTGTGGTTCGCACTCTTCTCTACTCCTCCTCCTACAGCATTTCTATGCACAAAGGGTTCTCTACTCCTCTCTTTACAGCCCGAGCTCACTGTTTGTGTTACAAACTGTGAGTTCCTCCTCCCTTCCCAATATAAATTTTAACGATTAAAAGAAGTTCAACCAGTTTTTGTCACATCCTGATGTGTGTCACCTGTCACTCATTGTCTTGTTGACACACAGGAGCTTCCTATGTCTTAATTACTGTTTGTCTTTATAGCCCCTGTTCTTAAGGCTGAAAAGGCTGAAAATGGAAAGAGGACCAGGGATCAAGGTCAAAAGGTTGAGGTTGGGGCACTGTGGACTGGGGAGTGGGCTTCTGAGAGTGGGTTTGTGGGGGACAGGAATCAGTTCATCATGTTAACATGTTCAACATGAGGGAACTGGGCATTTCTACCATGTCAATCAAAGCATTACTGGGCGAGAGTGAAATCCAGGGGCTCATTTTCAGGATGGTGGTTCGCTTTGTAGCGGTTTGTGGTCTACACCCGTTGGTTATGAGTCTCAAAAATTAATATTTAATATTTGTATGAATGATGAATTTTCATCATTCATAACTTCGAGGCACCACCTTGTCTTGAAGGCATAAGGAACCAAGTTCTTATAGCTCATGGCAACTATGGTTGTGTAACAGCGGGAGCTGTTCAATCACGTGCACCTGTCCCGCATCTCCTCATCACCGCACTCTCCCACACTATATAGCCGGAGAGTGGGCGATGAGTTGTCGGTATTTGTTTGTGTATGCACGTTGCCACATTGTTGTTTAGAATACTATTAGTAGAGAGTAGAGTAGAGACTATATTTTGATAGAATACAATTAATTTATTCATCAGTCAAAAGTCGACAGTTGCCGGAGGATCCTCACCGCCGCAACCAGTCCCTGTTCCGGCCATCTGAGGCATCAGGCCTGTGTCGCCAGGTGCCTGGGTGACAGAGGTAGTGCTCCAAAATATTTCTGCAGTGCCCCTGATTTTGCATTGAAATACAGTATAAGAGTTTGACACCCTAAATACATCTGTTGCACAATTAAATATAAATGTAAGTTAGCCTACAACATTGGAAATTCCCCTTACCGAGCTCAGGACCTAGTCAATACAACAACAGTAAACCTTAATTTCACCTCAATGAAAGTTAACCAATAATCAATAATGGGTTAGTTAGGTTGGAATCATTTTGCTGCAGGCTACACACATTATCATGATGAAACTGTGTGAAATTATATCCAATGGTAGTTGGACAGAAAACTGAATATTGTTGCCTTATATGTAATAGAAATGACAAGGGACAAGAAGCGACATAGCATTAGCAAAGATAACAAACATAAGTGTAGGCTACTATCCTATTTCATTACATGCGTAATATTATGTTCATAAAGAGTTGACATAGCTGAATACCTTAAATCTTCTTCTTTCCTTTTTTTCCTAAACTGGGCACCTCATGGCTTAAATCTTTTCTTATCCCTTTCATGTGTTTTGATTTAGAGGTACACTATTTGACAGATTCCCCTGCCTCCCCAACCTCAGGCTTCCAGTGGGAAGACATTAGGTGATGTCAACCTTCCCCAATCCCCCTCCCCATCTCCTACTTCCAAGTGTGATGATACATGGGGCAACTTTTTGAGCAACTGGCAACCAGGTGAGACACAGGGCAATTAATTAGGGCAACGGACAGTTGGCAAAAATCAATGAGAAAGTTGCAAATCTATTGCCAGGGAGACGGACACCGCAAAGATGGACGCTAAAAATGTTGCAGCTGTCACTGTTGTCTTGGCTTCAATAATTCTTTTACAAATGGCAGAGTTAGCGATTGGGGAGGTTGGGCCAAGTCTGGGCTGAGCCGGGCATTGGAAGACAATACACTGAACATACCATCACTAGAAGTCCTGCCTGGACGTCAAATCCCTGTCTCTTATGTTGTTGTGGCAGATAAGGCCTTTGGTTTGAAGCCATGGATGATGAGACCATACCCAAGGACACAACTGGATAACAACAAGCACATTTTTAACTACAGGCTCTCACGTGCACGTTGTTGTATTGAGAATGTTTTTGGAATCTTGGCTAGAGTTTTTCGCCAAGCAATTGCACTGGAGCCTTCCAAGGCTGTAATAATAACAAAGGCAGCATGCGATCTTTGCAATTACTTGAGAACTGAATCCTTTACCCGTTACACCTACACGCCTCCCAGTCTGGTGACAGAAGGACACAGAATCAGGGTTGACTTATTCACGGAGCTTGAAGGGAAGAACCAGAATGCAGCTTCCTCAGACAGGAATTCATCTTTGCAGGCAAAACAAGTGAGAGAGGAGTACTGCAGCTACTTGCATACAAATGGAGCAGTAATCTGGCAAGAGAACGCATTGTCTTGACTTCCTATTCTTGCTCCACACTGCCATAACCTCTACCTATCTGTTTAATATATAGGATACAAAAAGATGATAATAAATGAAATGCTACAATCAAATACATTTTTTAAAATTATTTTCAGTTCAGCCACACTGGCAAATGCAAAATATAAAATACACAATGACAAAAGTAAAATTACTGTTAAATTAAATAAGTAAAATTACAGATTAATATACATACTATTATAAATACTACTCCTCATCTTGGACAGCGTGAGCCAACTCAATTATCTGCCTTTTCAGTTTCCTCGCCTTGTCGTCTGGCAGGGTTTCTAGGCAACTTTCGAGGTAATGTAAAAACCCAGCGTGTGGTGAGGAGGCCTTTCTTTTCAGGAAACCCATAGCATGGCCATACTGCTTGGGGTGGAGTTGTAGGAGTGGATGTGTGAAAGTGGAAGGAGGAGAAGAAGGAGAAGGAGAAGGATGTGATGTTTTCTGGGGACTGAGATGTTGAGGGAGCAGCCAACACTGTTGTCAGAACTTTCTTCAGGGGAGCAGGTGTCATGGAGAAAGGACAGGATGTGGTAATACTCCCACCTGGGGAGGTAAACATCTACTGCTCTGGCCCCCGGATTTGCTGCTCTTCAGCACCATGCTGTGCTCCCGTGAAAATACAGTGCAGAGGTATTCTAATTTCCTCTTGACATCTTCCTCTGAAAATAACAGTAAAAAGGGGCATGGTATTGTAACATATACAACATTGTAACAATACTCTATAGGCGATATCCCATGATTTATAATATAAAGTCATGGACACAAGTTTTTAAGACCGCCCTTGAGAAAATTAACTTTTTTCCTTCTGAGCTCAGTGATTGCATCAGAAATGATCATTGCTTAAAAATGATCAAATTAACATTGCCTAAAAAGTTGCCCCCTGTATCATCATGTTGAGACCTTCCCAGCAGCAGGCAGGCCTGCCTAGCTCACAAAATAGAATTAGGGCTCCCACTCCGACAAGATATCATTGACGTGACGTGCAAATGAGTGATAGAACACCAATCACGCAAACGTCAACTTTATTCATTTTCTTGCAGCCATGCCGCCCTGGGTAACTGCCCATGTCGCACATACCTAAATCCCCCACTGTAATTTCTGTAAAAAGTAATAGCAGTATAGAATTTAAAGTGTTTTAGAAATGAATATGACCTGACCTGGTCATAATCAATATGTGTATATACTGTATGTAATAGATCCTGCACCACAAGCACTCCTCACTGCATTCCTGGACACAACGTCACTCCTCCATCATGGAGAGAAGTCCTCAAATGCTCCACGGTCACTCTGTAACACAGCCAAGAACCCATTGATACACACAATAGCCATCAATATCATTTAGTCTGCTCCTGTCAGCGGATTAGATGAATGGATCTGCTACAGTCCCAGTCAGAAGAGGGTCAGGACAGAGCCAACCACTCTGAAATACTGACAGCTGTTTCTGAGGTTGATCAATAGCTAGACTTACCAAACTACCAGTGTTGGGCCCTATGCTTCAACACATCTGTGATGTGAAGTACCAACTTTATTACACTTGAGTTTCTTCAACTTTCTGACCCATGGTCCCAAAAAATAAGTTGTTATCATAAACATATACCAAATACAACCATGTACACATGAAACATATTTACACATTTTATTAAGGATAACCAAATGCGATTCAAAATCTTAAAATCACGGATCAACCAAAGTGTCCATGGGGCAGAAACACTGTCCTATATGAAAATGTTGCAGTTTTGTTCACTGTACACCAATGTGTATCGTTCAAAAGGCCCTGAGGAACAACCTGAATCTAAATGCTCAATTATTCATGAGGACTATTTTGGACAGCAGTGTCAGATGACACAATCCCTTGTTTCAAAGCTGGGCCCATATCAGGCTACTATTCAGTTACTATTTTGTTTTAATAGTTTTAAGCAAGTATCTAAGATGATAGGGGCTATTTTCAATGGGTTTGAGCTCTGCTTGAGTGGTACTTCTCTGATCTATTATTACTATGTGGCCAATTGGATTCTTATAGGTAAAGACTGAATTGACTCCATAACTAGTAGTAGGTCAAATCAATAGCAGCTGCTTTGGTAAGAGTGCTCTGTGAAGTCAATGCGCTCTGTGTATGATGGCCAAAAATAGTAGATCTAGGGTAGGATGGCCAAAAACAGTAGATCATACCAGTGTGACGAGAACCATGTCAATAACGTTCCTGCTTTGACGAAGCAAGATCTCTAATCTTTATGAATATATGGGTACATTAATGAAGTGGGGCCAGGGCAGATGGGAAAGTGTCCACCATGTTTGTATATTTCATATGTGATTTTGGGACATGATAAATCAGAAAGCAGAGACCTGAGAATCTGACAGGGAATCTCAAACTTCCAAGGGGATTGAAAATATTATATACACCATAATGCATCTCAACAACAGAAAGACAAACAGACAGACAATGTGACCTATGCCAAACTCTGTAAGGCAGATGGACTGTTCAGTGCTGCATGTAAAGATTTACTATTACTCAAGGTACTGTACACTGTAAATGCTGCATTGTTTGCTGCAAATTTGATATGTTCACTATCAAGTTTTTAGATATGATCACATGATGCAGGTAAAGATAAGGTCTCAGTCAGACTAAATGAGACCCTGTATGCGTTCTTATCATGGTATTACCAACATTCATTTATAATTATAATTGAACAGGTGGCCTGGAACAGGAAGTGCAGGTGTCTTTGGATGGATTCAGACTTTCAATTTTCAATTAGCATCATGGTGCGCTGACAGATGGAGAGAATGTTGGGCAAGAAAGGAGAACAGGAATGAATTTGAGTTTGAAGACCCCTGAAAGTTAAATTATCTTTCTAATAATTTGAGCTAAAACGGTAATTCTGCTGAGGAATTATACATTTATAGCCTACATTACAACATACGCTGCCCAAAACGTTGAGATAGAAAAATAACTGGAGACCATGTAATGGAAGCTGTAGTGCCAAACACCAGCTGATAACTGGATGCTATGGGGGTGTCTGTCAAGCCCTGCTCCCAGTTCCAAAAGGTGCATGTGATATTAAAAAAATATTAAAAACTCATTTAGAATTAGATGCTGACTATATTTACTTTATATATTATTAAATACGTTTTATACTATAAATACTATATATACTGTACTCTACTGTATATACTACATAGGCATAGTTAATATTTTCCCCCACTATTCAAAGCAATGGTTTTCTCAACTGCTTTTGTTAAATGTTTTTAGTGGAACTTACCAAGTCATAACTATCTTTTTGTATAATGGCTCATTTATAAGCTGAAATCGGTAGGTGCATGAAACTAATTTACGTGCTATTAATGCACTTTTACGATTGGTACATTTTAAGAATTTATATGTCACTTTTACTGTCCATGGGATTATAGTCTGAGGGTGAAAATATTAAAATATTATTTCAGTCATTTAAAAACCTCCAACCCTGCGCTTTGGAACTATCGTTCTACATTCCTTTAAATGGACCCATCCATTTTGAGATATTTTTTTTAACCCATCCTATTTCTTATGTATTAAGGTAGTCCTTGGACACACACCGTAGTTTTGGTACCACAGTGCACAATGGGAAGTGGATATATAGCTGTAATGGCTGTGACGGGAAAGGCCGAAGTAAAAGAATTGTTTTTTTATTTTGTTTGTATTTTCTCTGTCTCCCATGCTGCTCATGTAAGGGCTTTAATAAACTCTGACTTGCTGACGTTTTTTGTGTTGCTACAATAATTTAGGCCTAATTTGATAATTGCAGTTCTGAGAGTAATTGTCAAATATATTATGTAATACTTGTATTATTCTTTATATATCCTATTGCATTAGCCTAATGAATAGGATTTTAGTTGAATTTTGCAAAACAATGATTTTGTTTGCTCTATTTGCATAATGTAGGCTACACACACTGTCTTTTAATTCAAAAGACAGGGAGCAAAAACAGGTAATTTCAGTAATCTTGTAACATTATACAACGGTGAACAATTTTTGTTCTACGAAAGTTATATTGGCAACCACAAAAAGCAAGAAAGCTACTTAGCGCAATGGCAAAGTTGAATGCTTGACCTTTTTTTAAATCACATTGCGTAGTCTACAGCGTGCCATGAGAGAGAGGTTATAAGAAGGATAAACCTCCTGATATGTGTGGTTTCTATAAACCCATCAGTCTGATTTCTACTGACAGCAAACTGCTGTCTTTGTTTATGGACGGTATTCAGCCAGCAATATGAAAAGGCTCTTGAATATTATAAAATTTACCCCATAAAACAAACAGAAGAAAATGCAGCAAGGGCCTTTAATAGGGTCGAATGGGGCTACTTGTTTTTACATTTTTGGATTAGGGGGGCCTCATGTGGATCCGGAGCATATATTACTCACCTACAGCTACTGTTATAACTAATGGACGGTGTTCTGAACTCTTCCCAAAAGCAGGGGGGTTCGCCAAGGGTGTCCTCTCAGCCACCTCCTCTTTGCCTTAGCATTGGAACCATTAGCTGAAACTATTCGACTGCATACCGGTGTAAAGGGAATAACAATAGGAAATAAGGGAGGCACTCAGCATTCTTCTTCGAAAAAACCTCTGCCAAGTCCGCGTAGTCTGAGAGGACTTTGCAAAGGCGTCAGATCATCCTGCAGCCAGATCCCCACCTCATGATCCTCCGTTGATTCCAGGAAAATCAAGACTAAACATGGGATGGTGACAGGCCCATTAATAAATCATATTGTCCCTATGTATGTATAATAGTTCTCAGATAATTTCCCATCCAGCTGTCCAACAGAGATAGTTGGGGATTTTGTTTATATAACAATCAGCTTAATAGATCAATTCGATCCTCCCTTTTTGAGCAATTATTGTGAGGTTGACATAACCAAACCAGGTTAAAATACTGATAGGAACCGATAGAACACCCCTCTGGACTAAGACTCCTTTGTCCTACGCCAATAACTTGAGGCGATTCAGACTCTTTTTGTAGGTGAAGATCTCAGCCCAAACTTGTTTGGAAGGACGTTGAGAAGACCGACCTAGGCCAAAACCCCTCTGGGCCTCGTTACCAAAGAACGTTGAACCAGTGAACCACAGCTGTGTTCGCAGCATCACTAGAAGCATTGTGGGGGGGGGGTCACCCTCAGGGGAAGCCTAAGGAAATCCTTCATCTCTATGAGACCAACCCTGCTCTCTCTCTCTTATCTGTCCAGACCGCTACGTAACGCCTAATAGCCCACTAGGTTAGGACAGCTATTTTGAGTTTGCTGGGTTTGACCAGGGTTTTACCTTGCCACTGTCTAAAACTTTGCATTCCACCATTTAACTTGCTGGTATATTGAAACAAAGCAATATTGTGTTGTTATTGATTGAGTACTAGGTTATTAAAGCTTGGATATAGTGCTGCTACTGTTATAGTTTACATGAAGTTGTGTTTCGCATATATACCATATTTTTTTGTTTTCCTTATATAATCTACGCTGAATTTATGTAATAAACTCACTTATATAAAGAAGAAGGTTCTCACAGAACACGATCAGTCGTATTGTCAAATATTCATATTTCTTCCGATTATTGACTAATCACAAATTTTATTGGACTACTTATGAAATAAATCATAATCGTCTCCCTGAACGATCAACCGGGGTGGTATCCCAAAGGTAAAGTCGAAAGACTTAAAATTCATATAATAAGTGTGGTGAAAACACTACACAAGACAATTAGTCTAAAATGTTTTTTGAAACCCTAACCCTGTAACTGTAAGTGCCTTGCTCTGCCCGTAGGGTTACACATACATTAGGGAATGGCACCCCTGGCACTGCCAGGGCTACACCATACAAGGCCTTTGTATTGAACCCATGTATAATGTTATAATGATATAATTATGTATAATGATAAAAATAAAACGTATTTACCCTTGTATGCATATTACAGCTTTGTCTCAAAAGAGAACTGAAGGACGTGCTATCAGTAAGTACAGAGGTTTTAATATTGAACAACACTGCTTACCCCACTAAGCTTATAATGTCACTTCTCTGCTGGAAGTGCTGTCCTGCAGTGAGCATTAGAGGTTGCCTCCTCTGTATCACAATCCTTGCAGCAGTCTGATCATTACCCCATCAACATGAGGGAGGGGTTGAACTAGGTGGCTGGATGGCCCTTCCACACCATGGCAAATCCTCTCTAAAATCTGCTATTTTAGTCTGCAGATGGAAGGCAGGTTTTGCTGAAGCAAAAGCAGTCTGCCATATTTCAAGATTATGTCCTTTATGTTTATAAATACAGGGTTTGAGGAAAAACGAAACTGAGACATTTTCCACTTGTCGTATAATTTAGTTGAAAAGTGAATCGTCTGAATCCAAGGTTATTTAAGTCCAAGTATGGCCCGTCATTGGTACTCTGTGGCCAATTACTGCATACAGAAGACATCAATATTAATTTCACTGTTACGGCTACAGAGAGTAGCCGTCTATATATTTGACTGTTTACTATGTACTGCTGTTTATCTGTATGCTAATAAGGCTGTGGGTTTCCCGGCTGAGGATTGGGTGATTCCTGGGGAAGTTTATCCAGGTCCCGCTCCAACCCGTGAGCTTCCCTGAAAACCGCAAGCCAATCCTTGAGCTGCATTCAAGACGCCTTATGTATAACTAGGCTTAACTACTGTTGTGGCGGGGCAGCTACCATTCCCCATGTAGCTTGCCGCTCTGCTGGTCACACTTAAGAAGAGTGCATTTTTGTGGCCACCATGTGTGTGTGTGTGTGTGTGTGTGTGTGTGTGTGTGTGTGTGTGTGTGTGTGTGTGTGTGTGTGTGTGTGAGAGAGAGAGAGAGCGCACGTGCGTGAGAGAGCGCATGTGCGTGAGAGAGCGCACGTGCGTGTGAGAGCGCACGTGCATGTGCATGTGCACCATTCCTGGTTATCCTAAGTGTTAGCTTTTATTTTATGTAATCTGCAGATTTAGACTAGGGTTTAGCTACTGCTGATACATTTTGGAATATTATATTAAATTCATTAGGTTTAGGGGTGCATGCGACCCCTGTATTTTTGTTATTAAAGGACCACTAGAGAGGGTTTTTGGTTTTCCTTTTGGTTATAGATATATCTCCCATTGTTAGAAAGGAACTCTTTTTGTTATATTCTGTTCTTTGATTTACGCAGCACCCACTGGCCCAATTTCTGTTCTGACTCTGTTTATTTACCCCTGTTAATAAATAACCTTCCCCTTTACCATCAACATCTGGTTTATGTTTATGTCCTCCATACCCCTAGACGAGTGGGGACGTAACATTCACGTAGATGTTTTCCCCTACTGAGGGATAATCCACTGACTAACAATGATGTGATCCATCTGCAATGATCTGAAAGGCTCTTGTGTCTGTAGCAGCCAGACACCAGCGGCTGGATTCAGGTTGTGTTTCATGAACAGTGACAAACACAGTATTGTTACTGGCCTCCACCTCTTTATGCAATGGTCCAGGACCAAACAGCGTTATTTAACAGCCGCTGAAATGTTATTGTCTGTGACCTGTGATCTCCTGAATATATGCTGCTTGTGATGCAGTTTGTAATCCTGCAGGAATTCGCAAGATTTGCTGGATTACAGCATCAGGTCGATGCCTGAAATGTAAATGTCTTGCAATACAACAAACCAGCATCCAACAACCGTCTGATTATACTGTTGTGACAACAACAGACTCCTGGTACCAATCCACAACAAACCTGTTAACCCAAAAACTATCATGGAAGTTAATGGCATTAGCAATGCTGATATGCAATGCTTTCTCATCCATTTAGCCTTTGCAGTCCCCAAAGCCGTGACCCCCCCCCCCCCTTCACACACCATTACAGGACCAGTGAAGGATCCTATGCTCCATTCATCCCAGTACCGCTCCACACTCAGCCCCAATCAATGGCGGTTGCCTAGGATACACTACCGTTGAGAGTTCTACATTCTGTAGCAATTCTGCTGTTCAGCATTGTTGCTGTGAGCCGAGAGAGAGAGAGAGAGAGAGAGAGAGAGAGAGAGAGAGAGAGAGAGAGAGAGAGAGAGAGAGAGAGAGAGAGAGAGACTTTTCAATGTAGGCTGTTATGAGGCTAGCCACACCAAATAAGCTAATTCAGTTGGTTCTCAACCATATTGATTTACAGACCTCAAACAGAAGTGGATAAAAAGGATGCGATTCTTTTTGTTACATAAATGCAGTCACACAGGATAACTCAATTTAATGATGTAAAAATATACAGTATAACTTGAAATATATAAAACAACTACAAGCACCACTATGAGCACCACTGAAAAATGTATGGCCATTTTATTAAAAATAACAAAACTAGACCTAAATAAAAATGGAAAAAGCATCCCGAAAAGCATCTCATGACACATCAGGGGTTACCAACCCCCATTCTGAGAACTGCATAGCTAATTCACTATTATAAGACATGGGATACAGTATTATGTGTGGGAAGATACTGAGGGAAGACTGGGGCAACTGGGACAAAACGTTACTGGGGACTGTGATGTTTCACTGTAGAAGTGGATAACAGGATAACAGGCTAAATTACCTACATTACCTAATGGAGATAATACAGTGTGAATTACGTTCCAGTTTAGCTCAATTTGGCGAAAACCTACAGGTGTAATGGTGAGTAATCATTTTGAAACCAAACAGCGTATGAACAACAGTTGAGTTGTATCTTGCCTCTCTGGTGGACCAACTACACTAAGGTACTTTTTATAGGAATGTTGCACTTTTAAAAGCATTGGCAAGTCCTGATATCCTAACTTCATCAGGGCTTGCCAATGCTAAGATACAATAGTGTTTACATAAAGTTTATGTAAACACCATTATATCTAAGCAGCTCTTGTTTTCAGAACTAATTGACACTCAAAGACCACTCCAGTTCTGACAGTTTCATTGTCTTTGCCATGTAGAATATTGGGTAGAATATTTACTGTCATGATGTAACAGTTGGTGGTGGTTGGGCGAGAGTAAACGCGAGCCAGCGGCACACACAGACGATAAGGCGAGTTCAACGCTACAAACGTGGTTTTAATAGCAAGCGGACCACACGTACAGGGCTTCACACCAAAACTATGACCAACAGCACCTTGTGCTGTTGGTGAAACTTAAATAGTCCATTAATCAAAAACCTAATGAGGCGCACCTGTAGGGCTAATCAGCCTACAGGTGCGCACTGGGGAAGGGAGACACGGAGTGCGCATGGGCCTATGCGTGCCGATCGTGACACATGGTAAGAATAACGTTAACTGACACAGGCATTAACTAGGCTACTAGATTGGTTTCACAGCAGACAACATGGTGGTCAACTTCATGCCAATACATATTTCTATACATTCATACAAACTTTCATACAAACAAGAGGTGGAAGGCTGGTGGAATACATTTAAATACACTTGAACATACCTTTTGAGGAAACATGAAATAACCATATTCAGGCCAAGTGTGGATAAATGCTTTGCCTTTTTATAACATACATGGTACAACTAGATTACAGCATGCAATATTGTACATATAATGTTTAGCAGGATTGCAAACAGTTTCACGTTTTAAAATTCATATTTCAGATATTTACTTGTATATGCATTGAACCTGGGACCTTTCTGTAACAGGATACTTTATATTACCAATACACCAGACTGCTGTATACAGTGAGTAATCAATAATCACTGTGTGGCATTGGACTGCACCTTCCTGCTTTCATGGCAAAGACAATGAAATTGATTACCCATGATTTAGCTGGTCAAGGACCATAACACACTGGGAATTCTGGGCAGAGGCACATAGGGGCTGTAATTCTATTTGTAAAACATTTAAAACCTGGTTGTAATTTTTTTTTTGGGGGGCAAATGAGAATCTACAATACAAATGCTCCATACACACTGTTATTGTATAAAATAACAATGCTTCAATCCTCAACAGGATTTGTAGTCATTATGTTTTCAATGTTAAACCTACATAGTGTGAGCCTATATAGTATTTATTCAAGTTTAAATTACATTATATAAAGTAAAGTTCACAATGTTTTTGAGTTTATCACAGGATTATTTTCATTCCAAACACTAGTAGATTTATATTGAGGTGTCGTAGCTACAGAGTGGAGGGTTTAGCAAAAGGTCAGTATTACTTTAAGGATTTAGGCCACTCTGGGGTTTCAATGTACATGGTTTGTTAACCTGCATCTCCAACCATCAACATACCAGAGAACGGTTCCACAAATGTTCCCAGGTCACCTTACCCCCTCCTTAACCTTGTCTGAGCAGTTAATCAGTTGTGTTTTGGCTGATTTAGAGTAGCCTAGCAGCAGCCTGCTGGCTGCTAAGCGGTGATAGCGCTCGGGAGAGCTGTTACAACTGCTGGCGTGGAATGAACCATACCAAACAGCGCCGCAGAGAACATACACTCTGTGCCCCTCTGCAACCCAACACTGGAGTTTTAAGAGGGAGGGAGGGATGGCACACAAACAGTTCACTGTAGGAAAGGTGGCATCCCAATTTGGTCCAAATAAGACACCTGGCTCCAGTTTGGTCTCATGCCAGCGGCGTTCCAGAGTGCCAAAATTGAAATTGGGAAATCATCTCAGCGTATGCAAATGTTAGCTCAGTCAACACAGAGTGTGTATGGAGTCATGTTGAGGCCTTATGCTGCTGCTTTAGGCATTGCCGTGACAATACAATGTGATGGAAATCCTCTGTTAGGTTGTGGGACCGAAAACATCAATGTTTTAATTCCTCTTCATGGAATGAAAAAATATATATAAATTAAAGCACTTCTAATATCCCCCATTATTACTTAAGATTAAGATACACCAGTAGTATGTTTGTACCCACCCAGCTAAATGGTTGTAGGGGTTCCATTCTTTGTGTAGCTCACTTGGTAGAGCACACATACTGCCAGGGTAAGGTGTTCTTTGTGTTTTAGACACTATGGCTGCTATGTTTATAGGTTCCATCTCAATGTCATAGCCTATATTAGCCCCCCTCCAGCTAATGACAGCAGGGAAAAAAAGAATTGTAGCCTATAGCCTAAATATAGAAAACTGTTAACAACCAATTAGTGCACAATATTTTGGTCTACCACCTTGCATTTAGACACCTGCTTGTGTAGCCTATTAAATATATAACTGTGGTATGTCTGCGCGTGGACGTGTGTGTCCGGGCCAAGAAGGCATTAAAGGAAGGGGGGCCATCCTCTCACGTGACCACTCCAGCCCTCCAGTCCAGATCTCTCTTTGTTGTGGCTTCAGCTGCCGCAGCTAGCGCCGCTCCGCACGCGCCGTCCACCTCCTTCCCTTTACCGGAGCGCGCTCACCTCCATCCCGATCTCCGGAGAACAGCGCTAGGACGCGTCTCTCGTTCGTCGGTGTGTGTTTGATTCAGGAGTTGTCGTGTTTAGTTCAGGCGGGACTGTTGGACCGATCATTTCGGGGCGTTGTATGAGACAAGTGACACAGAGCGGGAGCGTCGGTAGGACAGTAGGATGCTCGAGCCTCTCCTCTCATTTCGGGGAATTCCGACGATTTCCGGGGCTTCATAGTTTACCGGTGAACGGAGAGCCGTCGTTTCAGCACATTCACAAAGAATTTGCATATTTGTGGGCTGTTAATGTGCATGCATCCCTACCTCAGCGCGTGCACACTGGTACACACGAAGTAGACTACCGGCAACCGAATAACGACCAAAGTCCGCTAAGATATCTGACGGGGAATCGCATCCAGCGTCTGCATGATGAGGTCTGCCGGCCGCTGGGTGGCTCTGTGCCTGCTGGCCTTGCAATACCTGCCCGGGACTCCGGCGTCCGCCCCGCATCCCGAGTGTAAAGGAAAAGACTGTACAGGTAAGCCTGCGTCAAGACCGTCTACAGCACCGTTTGGGTGTGCGCGCGCGTGTGTGTGTGAGAGGGAGAGATCAGTGCACACATGCTCTCAAGGGTCTTGCACTTGTCCTCGTTGCAAAAAAACACCTTAAGTAGATGTGGTCTGGTTGCGCTCAGGATTAAGGGACGTGCGTGGTTGGGGTCTGAATGGTGGCGAGTACTGTGGGGTTTTCTAATCATGAGGGTCTGGCTCAGGTGAAAGCGCGTGACATTGAAGAGATAAATTAGCTTACATAATTAATGCTGTATGATTTTGCTTCTGCGACATAGCCTTATTTGGAGAAATGTAGTAGAGTTAGAATGGTGCTCATGAGCTGTGTGTGTGCGTTAATCCTATAGATAGCTTGCCAGTGACTAGGATGTGAAAGTAGAAAGCACGAGGATAGAGAAGTGAATAACGTTAACATATATGTGCGCGCATGAATGCAGAAAACATCTCTTTGTATGTTAATAAAATAAAAACACCTATAGATTAAGTACGGAACAGAAACATCACCCCTGACTCTTGCAAAATGTTCATTGGCAGATATTAGGGAGGGGTAGCCGCCCACCCTGATGTGTGAAGACATAACTGTGTGGGTCTATAGGAAGACTCAGTCTTTGGTCAGAACTTCGTGCCTCTGACATTCTTCTTGTTATTGGCTAGGGATAGTTTTGTCTAAAGACCTGGAGCGCTCTGTAACGTATATTCTCTGCTATTGTCATTAAAGCTGATATGGTCACACTTGAACACATAGTTTGGAGCCTCCTTTAACTCGATCAACCAACAGGCTGAAAGTGCGGGACCTGAATTAGGCTGACTTTCCCTTCAACATCCAAACCACGGTGAACCCCACCCGGTACGGTCCTAAACCGCAACTAACTCAACTGGTTCCTCGTGTTAAATATTTAGGAGAATGAAGTGCAGTCCTCTGACGCAGACATGTTTGAATGAGTGTTCGTCACTAGCGAATGTTGAAATAACCTGTTTTTATGCCATGTGTTATTAATGCTTGTCCCCACGCTGCTCCACACGCATTAAATATTGAACGTTTTCATGCTAGATAAATGCATTCCATTTTCCCCTGCTTTTTACCTGCTATTTTCTTCACCTTCCAACAGGATGCAATGTTCTGCAGAAGCAAATTAAACTTCCTATTCACTAAGCAAACAAAACACCTTTATTTAAAGGTCCAATTCAAACATTGTAATTTCATGAAAGATCATAACCTGCCATGCCAGTCCTAGTCAAGCTACAAAATTAATTAACATTAATAACTAATTAATAACATTAATAATAATAATAATAATGTTATGAAGTAATGTATTTTATATTGTTGTGTTTAAATGGCCGTCCATTTACATGGGAAGTGTCTCTATAATCATCTTCTGTTAGCTTATGCTATGCTGCTATCAGCAACATTTTTCAAGATACTTGTGAATGTATCAAGAGTGGTCATATATGACCACTCTGAACAATTAATTGCTTTCAGGCCAGGGAAATACTTTTTACAATATCAACACTATACATGCTTATTTACCGAAAAGGTTGTGTATGTGCCACATAACTTGTTAGTAACTTGGCAGTGATTTTTGGGCTCAGTTTTCAAAAGTCATGTTAGCAAATATTGTGTATTGGATTTGCTGTTAAGCAATAGAGTAAAATGAATGTGTTTTCGGGAAGCTGAGTGTGAGGTCTTACTTTCTGACAGACTTCTTCAACCATCACGCTGATGTTACGTACCAACTCTTGAAATCCAACATTACGGTCTCAAGATAGAGCTAATTTTGTCTAATTTGGGGGTGCAGTTCTGTCAGTTAAAGCGACCTCTAGTGGAATAATGGCACAACATTTTGTCCTCAAAATGTAACACTCTTCAGTTTCGAGAAGATCAGACATTCCCTTTACAAGATATAGCTCCTTTCACCACAATGGGCCACACCCTAAACATTCATTGGCCTGTAGTAGCCAAGTGGTTTGTCCAATCAACTTTTTGTTAGCATGGTCTATAGATAATTACTGCCTACTTTTGAAAGGATCAGAGCAATGTTCTAAGAGGAGTTCAGAAAATTCAAGATGGCGGAAAATGTCTGATGACTGTCATGACGTATACAATCTATTTGAAATGGGCTAGGGAGTCCAGTGAAAGAAGAATTATGGTTCTAGGCCAAATCATTCATCAGTTGTAGGCCAACATGTACATTTGATTGTTATTGCATCCAATAGTCAACAAATTTGTGTTGACTACAAACACAACTATGTGTTGTGAAAATCAGACATTCCTTTCCCAAGATATAGGCAAACTCTTTAAGTTAAAACAGGCCACGCCCTAAAGATTCATTGGTTAGTTGTAACCAGATGACTTAGTTTATCAGAATTCTTTGAGCAACTTTTGATTAGCATCATCTGTAGATGATCCACACCAAATTTGGTGAGATTTGGACCAATGGCCCATGAGGAGTTTGTAAAAGTACGTTTTTCAGAAACTTCAAGATGGCAGAAAATCTATCACGGCAGAAATTGGGACTGCCATAGACTCCCATTATAGAATAATAATAATAAGAAGAAGACGAACGAAAACAATAAGCAAATTACCACTAATTGTGTGTGCAAGCACGTGAACATACATTTTTATGTGTACATTTGTACATTTATTAACTAACTCAAATCATGTGTTTGAAAAAGAGATTTACTCTTTGTCAGCCATATTAATCATTTAACGTTGGGTGTGTGTGTATATATGTGTGTGTATATATGTGTGCATGCTTGTACGTGTGCATCTGTTAGCCAGTGCCCACTACATACAGTATCTCTGCCCTTCACATGTGTCAAGTTCTGCCCTTTTAACCTGAGCCCGAGTCTGTGCTGTATGTGATGTTCAGAACTTCCTATTGGCGACATACGTTCCCCACAAGTAAAGGGAAATTTGCTCTCGTCCCCCGCCAGGCTGCCATTGTGACGCTGTAGTATGGAGTCTGTGTGGCACATAAAAGCTCAGCTCAGCTCAGCTGTGACACATAAGCTTTTTCTCGCTGTACAGGCCAACATAAGACAGACCATGCTGTATAATTTACTCCTCTGTGGGGCTATTAAACACATTGCCCGGGAGATTGCTTTCAGAGTTTTAAGTTTGAAATCCTATTTCCACTGTACCTGATAAGGCACGGCGACTCATGCACTATTCATAAGGTTAATTACTTCCCGCTGTGACATCTGATTGAGGGAGCATTCACGCCCCACAATCTAATGGGTATAATTAAAATTTCAACATGAGCTCTGACATTAGCCGTGCTGTGGACCAATGTCGATCATCTGCCATCGACATTTTCATTTTCTAACCGTTCAGATATTCAAACAGATGCAAAAAACTGATTTACCTTACAATTACAGTAAAATAATGTAGATTATGGAGAATCTTTTACCACCATACGACCTGAAACCATAAAATGTTTCACTAGGTAAAGAAATGTTTGCTTTTTAGCTCTCTTCATATGTAAATCGATTCCAGGAGACAGCAGACAGGCCAGATATGGTAGCTTGTTAAGAGTCTGTGATCTAATATATGTCAGCGATGCAGGAAAGATGGGAGACAGAAACAGTTTGGATGCCATAGTCCTCCTGCAGCCTTTTAAAGAATTCACGACATACCTGGCCTGTTTACAAATAATTACTTGTCCTTCAATGCTGGCCCTCAAGCACACCCTGTGGACTTTTGGGAAATCAGCTCGGAGCCAAGTATTATGTATTTGGTAGTGTGGGGTTATTGCTCAAGAAGTGGAACCTGAAGCAGGGTAGTCACATTTTCTTGTGCCGCCTCAGCGCGTTGGAGGACCACTGACATGAGAAATAATAGCAAAGTCTATCTGCTCTAGTAACCATCCTCCTGTAAAAATACTAGCCGTGTATCGGCACTAATAATACTAACCATGAACAGTATCTGCTGTGGTAGAAGTACTAACTATGTACAGTATCTCAGTGTTTCCCATTAATTACCTAGGCTATGGCGCCTGCCATAGGCTAACTTGTCCCACCATAATCTTATATTGAACCAAAAATATTTTTACACTTCTCATAACATGAAAGATCTCTAAAGCCTGTTACACCTTTGCTTGCGTTTTCGGAGCTCTTTCTTGCTCAATGTTTCACTACATTAATCATGCAGTATTTAAAGGGCCATTCAGATTACGCTGCGCCCTCCGCATGGTAGAGGGCAAATCTCATTTAAAAATGTTTGTGTTGCTAAGAAGTGTGTAGAAGGGGGAGGGGTTTTCCATTTGGCTAGCGCTATTGTTTAGCTAGGAGCGAATTCGATCATGTACAATTTGCAACGGGCAGTTTTGAAGACGAAGAGCGGTGAGAAGGAGAAGGCAGCTACAGTTACAGCATTTAGCTAGAAATTTAGCTAACACCATACAGTCCAGGCAGCAGGTTATACAATATTTTTATCTCCTCAGCAGTTGTTTTATGAATACCCCGAAATGTATGACCTAACTTCCCGCTTCTATAAAGATATAGGAAGGAAGGCCATATCATGGAAGCAAATTGCCACTCAAATGGCATTACCTGGTATGTTTAATTAATGCAATTAATTTCTACTTCACTGCTGTCACAACCCAAGGTTTAAATGGTCATTTGCCTGGTAATCAAATGTAAACAAACAGCGGTTTGATAAACGAGGAGTTTGCCCTCCTCTCTGTTTCCCGCAGAACTCAGTTTATTCAAAAGCACAGACTCCAAAAACAATGACGAATCCATTATGTCACATGAATGATAGCCTAATACCCGGGATTTAAAGTAAGTATTGCTGCTTTATCATATCATCTTTATAATTATAGCATTAGCATTAGCAAGACACATTGCTGTATTTAATTGATTAGTTCACAGACAATGTGAGGCAGGATATTCTTTTGGGCACTCACTTGCGTTCAGTTGGTTGATCAATGCACTAAAACTGCCAGGCTTAGGGGTTTTATTCCCTGTGTAACAATCAGACTTTGACAGATCATTTGCCTTTCAGTTGGTCGATCATTGCATTATCAGTGCCAGGGTTAGGGGTTTAACTCCCTCTAGGGCTAAAAGTAAAAAGTCTTCTGTCTTTTGTACCGCAGACTGTAATATCTCATATTACAGCCGTTTTCATAAAATATAAGCGTTGCACCTTTTCTCCACTTGTTGTAGCTGGTTTTGTGCTGTGTGTAGGTGGAGGAACAGAATGCCTGTAAACATCCTGCTGGTGACTGTTGACTTCTACCTCTCTGTCAAGGACTACAGCTCTGCTTATTGCTTGTCTCCTGAGGCCCTGAGGTGTCAAGACTGCTTCTGTGTTCCTTATGATCAGCCAGCTCTGTCTCTCTACCTCTCCTTGCTCTGATAGGCACCTGCCGCCAAAGCCTGACACAAATAAAATGCAGTTTCCAAGTGCTGTAAAACCTGTCTGTATAGATATACTGTAGCAGTGGATGTGTTTTGTGAGAGATGTGATGGCAAAAGTGTAAAATAGATTTAGTTGGGATGGGACGTGTAAGTGTGTGCACAACGCGCAAGAAATACTGGCGACCCCTTTTAATAGCATAACATAATGATATAAAAATATACAGTATTAATGACCACAACTAGCCTGGTAAGTCTTGCTGTCAGCATCACCTGAACTACCTTGCAAAATTAGGAAGGTTTAACCAGGCTAAATCATAATGACCATAATAATTAAAAACAATCTGAAATTCTCCCCTTTAAGACGGAGAGTAGAGTTTATGTACATTTGCCAGCTAATTTGAAATGATGCAACAGCAGTCCGTGGGTATTTATAGATGTAATAATGTGTTTTGGACTAAACATTTTACTGGATTGGACCTTTGCCAACCTAACAAGACCATTTTTGTCAGAATATTATTTATTGGTGGATTACTATAAGGCTTCATAAGTGAGTCCCCGCCCTCAACGTTCCAATGGCCCACGGTTAATAATTTGACTTCATGCAACCCCTCACAGGGTCCTGGCTACTAATCAGCAGTTCATTTAGGAGACTCTTTTATCCAAAGCAACTTACAGTGAGTACATATACATACATACAGAATAGTATTAAGGAGCAGGTAGGGGTTAGGCATCTTGCTCAAGATTCTTAAGGTAGGCCAGGTCTGTCGGGGATTTAACCCTGGACCCTGGACCTTTTTATCTGGGTGTCAGTCACTCTAATCACTGACCGGGGAGGGGGAACGTCTCCGGTCATTACAGTACCCCCCTCCAAGGCGCGCCTCCAGGCTGCGCTGCTCGCCGGTGTGAGAGCCGACCCCGAGGAGCAGACTGGTCCGGTCAATGCTGATGGAAGTCTGCGATCAGGTCCTTGGCTAGGACGTCCTTGGCCCGGACCCAGCTGTGCTCCTCGGGGTCATACCCCTCCCAGTCCACCAGGTACTACAGCTGGCCCCCCCGGCATCTGGATTCCAGGACCCTCCTGCTTGATTGCTTGGCATTTCTCAAAGGCTGCACGTTTCTATGTGTCATTCTTCTCTTCTGCCATGGCAGGATCTGTTGTGGCCACTAAGTTTAACAGGTGGCATGCACATCTTTGATGTGGAGGAAGCTGGTACTCAAGACCGCTGTATTGTTCCAGAATGCCGAATATGTCCAGGCCGTCGGCTTTGGGCTCCTCAGAGGAGTCTTGGACTCTGACTCTGCTTCCTCAGGCTGGCTTTGCTCACCAAACACACTGAATGCTTTAATGAGATTTGAGCCGCTGTCTGTGTTGGTGTTTACCACTTTCCCCCTTATTCTGTATTAATGATGAATGTCATCAAGGGCACCTGCTAGGACATCAAAGGCGTGGGACCCTTTCAACCCTTTGGCAAGCAAGTGCAGCAGATCTCGTCTCCAAGGTTTACTCATCTACCCAATGAGTTGTGACCCCTATGTAACTTTGCTGGTGTGCAGTACAACAATCCGTAGTGGTGGCAAAATAGCTGACTTTACTGAGGTGCGACATCAGAGTCTTCATCAACTGATTGGCAGCTCCCTCTATTCTGGTCCTGAGTGTGGGTCCGGAAATGACCTTGCATTGAAGATTCAGTGTCTTTAATAGCAGGTTGTTCAACCACAGAAAATGGATGAAGCTTGTCAACCTTCACCTGTGGCACATGTCTGTTTGCGCCCATTGCCATCACGTCACTTATTTTTGCTTGCTTGCTTAGGGTTTCTGGTGGTTCCAGTCACTGAAGGCCTTCAGCTTTGATGGATGTTTCCTCTGTGAATAAAATGTTTTCATCGGTATGTAAATTAATGTTGTTTGAAGTTCATATATAAGTTCATATATAAAATGTCTTTTACTTTTCATAATGCACAATTCTTGCTCACAGAGATGCCTGAAGATATTAACATGACTATGAAAAATAGTGGAAGGTATGTTTTCTTATTAAAGTGTAATGGTGCGAGTGGGTCGAGTTCAAGCGCGAGCCGCAATTAGACATCAGAGACGACGTGGAGTACAAGCGAGCTCTGCTCTTTGTTTAATAAAAAATAACAAATACTGCCTTCTGGCAAAAACAAGGGTTATCTCTACACAACTTTACACCAGTTGAGCAAAATCAGAAACAATGACCTTAAATAATATGCATCATAAATTCGATTAAGCACACCCACACAGGTGCGCAGCCAGGACGGGAGGTACAGGGCGTGGCACAGGCCCGTGCACGCCAATCGTGACATACTGTAAAGGGATAGTACTTATGCAGTAGACCGCGCTCTGCACTCTCCCTCCTTGAAAGAGCAGAGAGATACACTGTTGAGCACGGGGACAGCAACAAAAAACATATTTTATCCTCCTAAAATAACTTATTTATACTTATTTAATTATATCGTAAATCGCAGTCTTTCGCGATTTGATAAGGGCACAAAGCCTTATCGTGCTTTAGATTTTAGTTTGTTTGACAGATTCTTTGCCAAAGCAATGGTGCAAAACAACGTTAGAGACCTTTTATGTTATTATGAGAAGTTTTAAAATGTTTTCGCTTCATTATGAAACTGGTGGCACAGATTAGACTATGGCGGGGCGCACTGGACTAAGAAAATGGGAAACTGGACTGTATATGAAGTCATGAGTTTTTATAAGCTGCTAGTTCGGTTGCTCTGGGTAAACACAACTTACACTGCATAATAAATACCTTTCTTGAACTTGAAGATGAAGTGGTCGCTCAAATATGGCCAGGGGTTCAACTTCAGAAGAATTTAATGGGGTACGCTTTTAGATTGGTCTGCCCCACTGGTGTCTGACTTGTCCATCTCCATCCTACTTGTGATTTTAGAGCCAGTGAACACAAACTGGCCCATCCTGCCCATCATTCACTGCAGTAGTTTCCGGGGAACATTTTTTCCTTGCATTTTTTTATTTGCTTTTGTTTACTCGGTAATTGATGTGATTTAAAATGTAGCGAAGTACAATACTTCAGACAAAACATACTTAAGTAAAATGACAGATTTATAATTATTCATTTTAATTTTACTACTTCACTAATTGTAATTTGTTACTTTCCACATCTGCCCCTGGCGCAGGCGGTAGAGCTGTTCGGATGGCCAAACATGGCCCTGAGCTGCCCCACCAACCACTGGAAGCCTGGGATGATGCCTCCGTGGCTGGTGTAGATAATAATAATAATACATTTTATTTTTGTGACGCCTTTCTAAACACTCAAAGACAACTTACAATGCAAATACATAGACTTAAGAGAGTTGGCTAAAATAAAGCCAACTGATAAACATACTATAGTAGTAAACACTTTATCTGAGAAATAAATACAAAATAAATAAGATGGTCGTGGCCCGCTCCCGAGCCTGGCCAGTGAGCAATGTCAGCATCATACAGACTTTCTGTGTGTAGTTTGCCTGGGTGTCGTAGTCGTGCAGGAGGTCGGTCTGCATCAGGAATCCCGTGCCCCTATTACTTTTCCGGCATGGCTGTCCAGGTGCTGCCCACAGATGGCGCCCTGGCCTGCTCCAGGATCGTACACAGCCGCGAGTCGACTGGTTGACTAGTCAGCTAGTCAACTAGTCATGCCGATCCCTAGTCTGCACTCTACCCGTGTCACTTTGTATCGCTCTAGCAGCACCTCTAAGTGGTTTCAGAACTTTCTGCCCACAAACCACATCTGCCGAGGCCCTGTTTTGCTAAAAAATTAAGCAATTTAAATCTCGTGGCAAAAACTGCAGAGAATATTAAAACCATTTTTAACCTAACCCTCACATCGGCTTAGTGTGGGGGGCTCTCAATTACGCCTCATAATACTGAATATGACGATGACTCTGTAGATTAGGTGTAAATGGCAGGTTTATGAAAACAACCTTGCCAGTTTAATCGCAGAGGCTTAATTTGTCAGAGTTATAGGCTTCGGCAGAACCACAGACCCCCACCGATGTAGCTGGACCATCGCAGCTGTTCAGCTTCAGTCTGACATAAAGACATTCTCATCAAAATGCTACATGTAGGGCTGGTGAAGTAACAGTGGGCTCGGACTGCTAGTCACACTGTGTTGGTCAGATAAAGGTGTGTCATCACACACACTATTACATTATTTAATTAAGCACCGGGAATCGAGCAATTTTTTGAATAGAGTGTTTATATAGAGTACTGTATCTCAGTACATGCTAACACACAGATCTTTAAAAGAGTAAGTAGACATTACTATAACATACATTTAGTACTACAGTATACTGACATACATTATGCAGAGTGCAAAATACTTGTTTGGCAGTTCATATTACTCTATACATACTGTACATAAAGCTTTCATTTTATACATGCATTCAATGTTCCATTAATGGGGAATTTCAAAAAACAGATCACTCATCAAACCCAATCCTCAAGAAGAGCCCTGTAGAGAAGTGGCAGCAAGAACCACAACGTATCACCATGCTGTGTTCAGGGGGACCCCCTTTATGGCGGAGGACCTCACAGGACCCAACATTGAGTTTGCATTTCAGCAAACTTTAACCCTATCCTTTACACATACCTACAGAAACATGGACACGAACCCAGTGTTGGAGGAAAGCCCCCTCTGACCAGGCCAGAGGTTGCCCTGGCAACTACACCTTTTATAACCCCTCTTCCCTTTACAATGTGGATGCAGAGCTCACCCTGATAAGGGCTCAACAATATCTCTCTCTCAGCCACAAAGTCAGTTTTGTGGCTATTAAACTACTAATTAGTCTGATCAAAAAACAACTATACCAGTGAAGGAATACCTTTCTGGACAACAAGAAATGTTGTGATTTGTTTCTTCAGGACTATGGGGGAAGAAATGATTTGTTTGAAGTGATGCCCACTTCAACATAAAAATACATTATAGTGTATGAACAGAAATTAACTTTCTCAGTTTGTCATGTTTAGAGTCTGAATAGATCATTTTGTCTCGTTTATACACACAGACAAAGACAGAGAACTCTGTTTTAAAAATGAATCTTTTATTATACTCAATTCACCTAATACATAAACTTGTTATCAGTATTATATGTGTGTAGTATGTGTGTAGTAAGTATTTTTCCATATGCTGTTAGGGTTGTGTGTTGACCCAACACACAGAAACACCACAGCAGAACAGGAGGTAAAAATACGAGAATGCTTTAT
>JAOEHI010022775.1:43646-60178 GCA_025447815.1 Percopsis transmontana | reverse complement strand
TTACATTACTCACAGAACTCTCTCTTTCTCTCTTCCTCCCCCACTCTACCCCTCTTATACACTCTATCTCTCTCTCTCTCTCTCTCTCTCTCTCTCTCTCTCTCTCTCTCTCTCTCTCATTCTCCCAGACGCCCAGCACCATCAGAAACACTGTAGCATTCCCGGGGTGCCAAAATTCCATCACAGTCTCATTTTGACAGCTGCTTTGCCACAGTAAACACAAGATGAGATTTGAGATTGTGAGCACTATTTCTGCCAGTTGTTAACTCCAGCATAAATATTTCACAGCCTCTCCCGACGGATCATCCCCCTTCAGCGAATGCGAGCAAAACGGCCACCTTATATTACCTCGTACTCTGGGAGTAATATCAATTCATAGGTGTTCCCGCACTCATAGGCGGCATGAGATTTGCCTTTTAAATGAAGTACCGCAAGTTCCTAAAACACCACCTTTAGCTGAAATATGCTAGCATTGCCGTACCTGCTAAGATTCTGTTTTGCACTTCCCCAGAGAGTCTCCCGCTAATTATGAAATGCATAAAACATGCCGTGGATGGCAACGAGACAATGTGAGGAAATAGTGAATTTTTAGCCTTGACATTTAATGTTCGTCCTGCATTATTCAGACACCCTGTTTCCTATTTACTCTGTCCCTGCGTGGGGAGGGAAGGAGGCGCAGGGAGGAAGCATGGAAGTCCTAAATCCATATTGGAGGAAGGAGAGGGGCGTTTTTTCATATAAAAAACACGTGTCGCATTTAAATAACATCCCAGGGACGAAAGAGGGAGTTGGTGGAGCGGGGTCAGGCCAGGCCTACCACATGGGAGAGAGTCGTAGCGGGGTGTTTACAGAGTGAGCTACGGGGAAAAACAACAAACCAAAACAGAAAACAAACCAGGAGGGGTGCGGAGATCAAGGTGAATTAGGGGTATAATATAGAGGTGAATTAAAATACAGTAAAGAGCAAAACGGTCATTGCGGGCACTAGTGTAAAGGTACACGACTTTATTGTGTTATAGCGCCCCCAAAACCCCAAATGTCAGCTCTAGCCCACTGTTTATGTGTACACTGTGTGTTGGGATGAAGTAGAGACCAGTGTGGGCCTAGGAGCTATTTAGGAGTAGGGGGTAGAGAGGAGTGAGTGGCACTCCAATGCTGGTTTGGAACCGGAGAGGAAATTCAGCGCACAAATCAAGGAGTGTCACTTTAAAGTAACTAGTACTAAATGTCTTCATTCACATATGTCATTTTCAACCAAACTTCCTTCATACACGTCACAAACTGACCGGGACAGAAAGCGGATGCAGTTAGGCCGGCTAGCTAACCATTATGTAATTCCTGCTCCACGTTAGCAGAGCAACGAGAAGCCGCTGTCCCAGCTTTATCCTCGGAGGCAGACAAAATGACATCCTCTGTGTTGCTCTCCCCCTGCCTCTCCCCCTGCCTCTCCCCCTGCCTTCAGTCAGCAGAGAACATGAACCTGCCGCAGACTTCATCAGCTCACAATCTGTGTGCGCTGCAGTTACCACAGCTGGGAATCCCTATTGAGTCTGACTTAATAAGGCCTGTATGTGTGTGTGTGTGTGTGTGTGTGTGTGTGTGTGTGTGTGTGTGTGTGTGTGTGTGTGCACGCCAGCGTGCCCTGTGTCTGCGGGTGTGCACTAGACACTGTGTATTAAGAGTTTTATTAGGCATGCATGTATGTATGTGTGTTTGTACACCCGCAAATGTGTGCATGCTAAATTGTATTTACGGACTGCTGGCGTGTATCCACATGTGGGCATGCATGTGTAGTGTGTGTGTGTGTGTGTGTGTGTGTGTGTGTGTGTGTGTGTGTGTGTTTGTGTGTGTGTGTGTGCACCTGGCTGGACAGCAAACACGAGAGCAGGTGTAGGTCTGTCACCATTAGGGGCCAGCTGTACTCCCGGACCCTGAACGCCTCGCAACTCACCCTTCCTCTGTTTATGCCAGTCAGCAGCAATACACAGCCAGCTGCACGTCTGCTAACCCACCCCCTGAAACCCTTACCGCGCACAGACATACACACGCCGATTTGAGCATGGGGCCCGGAAAGAGAATACAAAGCTGGACCTGGACAGGGAGCACTAACGGGCGCTGTTTGTCCGGCCTTGTATTCACACAAGACACTTTTTTTATTTGTTTTTTATGCCCCACACATACTCACCAAGCCAGCTGGCCGTGTTGCATGGAAGTGTATTGTAGCCCTGTCTAAACTTGCCCCGCGCACCAGCACTCAACAAGCGCATTGGCATCTCATCTCAACTGCACCTGTACTTCAAATCTCCCATGAGCATCACTCCAGTTACCCATTTGCATAACAGCAGGTGATTGGCACTAGTATCACGTAACTATTGTAGGCTTGTGTCCCAGTCACAACCAACTGACCGAAACCGGAAAATATGCCTAAGCTACCTAATAATAATAATATAAAATTGAAACGCCGCGAGCACGCTTGTTGATTTACATGGGGGTGGATTAAAAGCGGATAGAGTCCATGTCCACTTCATGTTCAGTGTGCAAAGGGCTTTAGAAAGGCAACAGAAAACAGGAGATGGAGAAAGATGGCCAGAGATAGTTTTAGCCAATGAGAAACACAAGTTACTTGAGACAGAAAAATGTACATAATGCGTTTAGCCAGACATTGATGAACTGAGTTGATGAGAGAAGACAGGAGAATATTAAGGTCTATGTTGTGCTGTCCTGTGGGTTGTACAAGATGACTTGCAAATTTCACAGACCTCCATGTTTTGACGGTTGTTAAAATTCATGGTTGACAGAAAGCACGGTGTCCAATTATGCTAACCTATTCCACCCACTAAAAAGAAAGCTGTCCTATGTTTTTGAACAGGGAGTACTATGAAACACAATACTATTAAACAAAAGGCAAAGACACAGGTTACTAATGCAGAAGAAAACCTAAAACCCATTTTTCGCGCAGAACGTCTCTAGCTAACTCAAAAAAATCCACACTACTTCATCTCAATAGGCATTTACATTGTTTTGGACAATGGAAATACACCTAAGTAGGTTACTGACAGAGCAAATACGCAAATAAACGCAAGGTGAAACGCCTTCCTCAAGTCCCAAATGCCAATAATTTACGAGGCATTTTTGTAACATTTCTTCTCTTCATGTCGACTTCAGCTAAACCTGCCACAGGTAACTCCTTTCTTGGATGGGAGGTAAATAAACAAGTCTCAATCAACAATCCTCAAAGACAGAAAAAAGACTCCAAGAATATAGTTAAAAATCATGACCAAATGAATCATCTGAAGACAATTAAAGGGGTGCAAATAGGCATCAGACATAAGAAAAACTAAATAGACTGTTTTCCCAGACTCAGTGTGTAGCATTTGAACAACCAGATTGCACCAATCTCTGAAAAGGGCCACGTACATACGCACACATACATACACACAAGCGGTTAGTGATGGATTAACATGCATGTTGACACATTCTGTAGCACTGTAGTTGGAATTTCCTTGGCTTATCTCCAGCTAGACAAACAAACAGCCATCTGGTCAATTAAGGCCCATCAATACCTCTGTTAACATCCTTACTAGCTGATAATTAAGAAAACAACGGCTTGTCAGCATTGTCTTCTAAAAGTGATATTTTACCCAGCTGTTTCATGTTTGGAAAAAAAAGCATTTGATAAAGGTGTTAGGACCCAGGTGGTTATGACACAGTGTGGAGAAGGTTGTAATGCCATTAAATGTCCTGGAAAATCTCTGCCCTGCGAATAACTTCGCCCCAAACGTACCCGGAATTCAGTTGTAAATATCGGTTGAGATAATGATGAACTGAGGTCATGATATTCAACTTTAAGAACTATTAATAATGACCGACTGGTGACAGTTCTAAAAATGCGATGTATCACAGGTTACATCCTACCTGCTTAAAGGAACACGAAATCCTTCATTAGTCATCTCCAGATGTTACGCACGTAATGTATGTGCTTGTCGTTTCAGTAACTGATGTAGGCCTATACGTTTTGGATTATACTGCAAACTAGCCTACCGTAAAATGTTTCTGGCAGTAGATACAGCTCAAACCAGAACACCACACAGATAGAAATAATAGAATCTCATTAGTCACGCTGCCCCATAAATCCCCCATATGTATACCCTACTTCAACATGGCTTCTCTTCCCCCTTATTTCTCTTCCTTTCTTCTTTGTTCCACCCTCCCTCCATCTCCCTCCCTCCCCTTCCTCGCTGCCTAATTATCCCTCTCTCGGCCATTGCCTCTCTTCTCTCCACCCTTTTCCTTCTCCCTTTACTCTTTTCCTCTCTCTCTCTCTTTTCTTTCCCTCTTGCGTTTTCTCCACCGCCCAGGCAGATAATTAAGCATGCTGCTCGCAAAGCCCCCATACGCATGCTGCAACATCTCTGTTATTAGTTGCTAACTGGTTTAATCCCTTCAAAAGAGGCCCAGAACACAAACAGTTTGGATTCAGCTGATATTCTAATGGAAGAATTAATAAAAAAAAAAAAGGAAAAACGGTGTTGGGACTGGGGGAACTTAGACAGCGCTAGTATACTGTAGGACGTGCTACAATTGATGTCTCTGATGTCAGGTTGTATATGCTGTACCGTACATGTACTGTATAATTTGTATTTGCTATCTGAAGTAGGAACTTTGTAATTACATTTAAAAAATGTCTAATATCTAAGCAGTGAAATTTAAGTCTTAAAAGTATCACATTTTATCTCACATGCATGCTAGACTGATTTATTTCCTTCTTTATTTTCATCATCAAATCTCCATTAAGTAAAAGTAGAACCTCTCAGAACAAATAGGGAGGAAATAGCACAGGTAAAAATGGCAGTGATAAACTACTGTTTCATCCTACCACAAAGAAACAGTAGAGTTCCTTTTGACTCACACAATTCCTAAGCTATGAATCCTGAAGATATAACAAAGATACAGTATAACAAAGTATAGCATTTCACAACATAATATGATACAACGGAAGATACATTTACGAGTATTTAAAATATAAACTAGGAACTTGTCTCAATGAGTTATGCTCACAATATCATCAGTAAGCAAATTTCCATACACAATGGTAAAACCAACTTCTCAGTTTGTTCCCCCCATAAACCGGTGTATAAACTGCCAAATAACAGCTATGGTCATCAAACACACATTATCCCAGCACTCTTCAAAAGCTGATATTGAACATAATCAATGCTGCCAGGATTTGAAAAACACAATGGGAACACTCAGCTCTGTCAATCAGCCATAGCAGAATTATCCACCATTGAGCAATAGCTAATAGGCCTATTGTATACGCCATCATTTGGTCTAAAATGGAGCCTCTTGCGAGCCATCAGATGTTTGCCAACTTAGCCATCTAGGCTAATGGACCAGTTACAAGTTCCAAAAGCTGCAAGCACCGCCAAACCCATGCGGATGTAAAGGGAGGGGTAGAGGAGGTTGTAGCGTGTAAGAACCACTCAGCATCTCTGAGTTTCAAACCAAAACGACATATAATGCTAGTTTCAACCACAAGAAGAATTCCAGCAGTGTGCCTTTAATGATAAACACCATTATAAGTTTGTAAGTACGGTATGGTTGTAATTATACCCAACCACAGATAAACCTCATAAATAAATGAGTGTGAGATGATTTTAACAATATGTAAAACAAGTAGGTGTAATGTTTAACATCTAAATTCAAAAGCTTGATAACCACATAATGTTTGAATTGCACATAATACATTACATTTTTGCCAGCAGATAAACAGCAGCAACCACAACCACAGAAGTAAGTGCTTCCAGCCGCTGACACTGCTAAGTTATAATGCCTCATTACATTTATAGAGAAAAATTTACATAGGCAAATAGTTTGCCACTAAACATGCTAGTCAGACCCAAGGCTCTAGGCTGCCATCTAATAAAGTACAGACTTACGTTCAAGTTCAAGTTGTGTTTATTGTCATTTATCCACATACCAAGGTGCTAACACCCAAAAGTCACAACACAAAGTATAACATGCATCACAAGACACCATTCAACACAACTAAGTACACTAGACAAGACAGTATACCAAAACAAAAATATATATAAAAAATATACATATAACAAATGGTAGAACTAAATTATCTGCCTCCCCCGATAAACAAGTGTATAAATTGGCAAATATGAGAGCCATGGCTACCAAAATACATAATCAATGTCAGGGATCTAAAAGCACCATGGGAATGCTCAGGTCAGTCAGTCCACCATTAGCAGAATCATCCAGCACACTTGAATAAAAGCTAATATTGTGTGCACCACCAACTGGTTGATGGCTGAGCCAGCACTGAGCCCCCAGTGGGGCCGTCAGATGCCTGCCAGTTTAGCCATGTAGGCTAATGGGCCAGCCATGCAGATAGAAGGATCCCAATGGTAGATACAAGGCACATTCCTATCATTACATAGAAATAAATCCCTTTGACCGAATACACTAACAAGCCACAGCATCATTCTGAAACGGGACTGTCACTAGAGCCAACAAGCTGAATGGTGGTATGACGAGGTCTTAAAGTTTGCCTTTATGGGCCCGGCATAATAAATAAGTGAGTATACAGGTTCAAATTATACCTAACCATAAATAAGTGTGCGGATATTTAATTTGACATATTGCAGCCACCAATAATTTGAATAGGTTTATTTAATGGTTCATTTTTATTTTCTCCAAGTGTACTTTGTGAATTGCATTATTATTTAGTTGTTATGCTTATTTACCTTTTGGATTGGCTATGAATACTGAAATGCTCTACTCTAACTGTTTGGATGTTTCAAATTTAAAGGGCTTGTTTCCAAACGCACTTGTGCTGATTGCTGAATATGTAAGAGAGGCAAGTCCAATGGTCGACAACTAATTCGACAGTTTTAAAAGCCTGGGTTCTAATGTTTGAATTGCACATAATACTTTCAATTTAGCCGGCAGACAAACAGCGCTGTCCACATTGCTAAGCCCCAGAATTTGTTAATGATACGTAGCAAATGTATCCAGCTGTTGAACTGCTAAGTTACCAGTAACGCCCTTAATGAGCAAAATCAGCTTTCGCTGTGGAGCATCACATTTATAGAAGAATCTATACATAAGAGCAGTTTGCCAATAAACACGGCAGCCAGACTCATTTACGGCCCATCTCGTGTCCTAGGACTGTGGTCAAGGACAAAGCCTATCTATAAATGGACATTGTGCTGAGAACTCCAATCCTGGAGAATCCAATACTGTTACATACAGGGTACATGACTTAATTGCTGCAATGGCAATTGACACTATTGTGGGCACAGCACACTAAATGCAGTCTAGGCTGCCATTTGACAAATCTAACCTAGTTCACCACGACAAACGCATTCATGAAACTATAAAATAATAGCCCAAAAAAAAAACATTATTTTTTTAAACTTAATCTTTCATGTTTATTGCACTGGCACAAAAACTTACTGACTTTCAGAGGCTTGACGGGTTAATGGATTGGCCACAGTGTAAATATTGAATATTCCCTTTGTAAGTGTAACATAGTCAACAGACAAGTTGTACAGTTACACAAAATGAGATATAGGCATGCAAGCAGTGTCATATCACAACACAGCACTGGTATTGATCGTGACCGACTGCTTATATATAAGTGCTTTTCTTCAATCAGGGAATTTATGGAACATGTGCTGTGTGCATGGAAAAGACACTAAGAAACTATTTTATAATGGGCAGAAATAAATTAATCTACTTAACCAATATATTATTGAAAAAAAATGTCACTGCATAATTAGGCTTCTGCGTATGTATAACAGGTCTCCTGTTAAGTTAAATGAGCCCGGGGCAATTCTGTCACATTTATGTCGCCAAGGGACATACCACCCCTTTAAGGCCATTTCGCAAGATAAGTAATTGGTGCCCAGGAGTAAATCATCTTAAATGAAGGGAAAATATCCATGGTGCAGAGACATTATAAGTCTGGTGGGCAGAATGATCATGGCGTGTACATGCTTTATTTGGCCTTGTAATATCGTTTGAGATTTACCCTGGTCCAAATCTTGACATTTTAGTAATGTGTTGTACAGTATATCGTGTAAAATAGTGCATTTGGGAAGAACAGCGCTTTAGTTGTCAAACACATGCTATTGCATGTCAATATTACTTTTGGCTGATAATGTGAGGCCACATTCTTAGCAATACAACGTTATCATCCCCCTGACATAACAGTTTATCAGAAGTTCAGAAATTATGAATTACTTCCATATTGGGTTATTAATAATCATAATGTTCAGTTTTGAAGAGAATAACAGCCTTTATTTTGAGCAAAAAGAATAAAGATGTGCATGTTTCAACATATGCAGGGAGACTAAACACTGCTGCTGTGGAAATTACCTGCACCTGCCTTGTCATTAGAGTTAGAGCCTATTTCAATTGACAGAGTTACAATATTTCATACACAAAACATCTAAGATGACGTCAAGGCTCTTTGGCCTCCAACAAATCCTGTAGTACTTGTATATTTGTATATTACAGGTGGATAAAACATGGCGCTCCAGACCTGCAATTAATGCAGAAAATTTAAAAAACATAGCCGCTGTTTCCCTCTCCTCTCTCTGTCATCACCGCAGCATGTGTTTACGGTCATATTCACTCATATAGTTGATGGTCTGAATCTGAACCCTAATCTAGCACGTCTATAATAAAAACGCTGGCAGGTTTTAAAGTTGACTGATCTGGGCATTCACTAATTGTCACACAATTTTATAGAAATGTTTGGTGGTTTAAAATCTAATTAGTTTGGAGTAGCCTCTTCACACCGCAGACGAAAATTGTTGTAATATCACTTTCTTTTCAGAGAGCACACCTTTCCTGTTTTCTACCCCTCCCACTACAGCCACCCACACTTTGGTGGGGAGTTGTGATCTGGGGGACACTTCATCAAGAAATGTAACTTTAAAGCATGGATAATACAGCAGGTACTAAGGGCCCAGACAATGTCATATTCACACTTTCTACAGAAGGTGAAATAGGCCAGTTACCAGGTGTGTACATCTTATTTTATTGTCACAGTCAACTTTGCCCAGACAATCAACAAGTGTTTGTATTTATTCTAGTTTTTTTTTTGTGCCAGGCCATATACTGTGTGTTCTCCTCACTATCATCCTATAGGGCTGGGCAATATTCTGCCCACTGCTTAATTTATTGTGCTGTGCGCTTCCTACTCCCAAATAACCTTCATATCCAAGGGGTTTTGATAAACAAGGTGGCATAATGTCTACTGCATAATTCAAAAGCTCTAAAACCTTTTTTAGCTTCTGACCAAAATGAGAAATGTAGCCACCTCCCCCCGAGACGCACATGGGCTCATTATTCATACTTAGCTCAACTCTTGTCATTTGGAAACCTCACTAGAAGCAGGGCGGCAAAATGTTTTGGGTCATGACACAGAAAAACAGGCCACAGTCTTTGGTGTTATTGGTCTATTTGTTTTAGGTGTGTGCGCGCGAGGCCATGCCACTCAACGGTCACCATGAGGAAATACTGTACTTTTAGCGTCATTGCCATGGAGACTGGGTGTAGACGGGCAAAATGCTATTGCCTGGTCACCTCAGAAATGTGTTCTTCGTTCGTGGCATATTGCCTCTGATAGGTGCTTAATCAAGGCCAATTGTGAGGCCATCTTCTCATTCCTCCGCCAGGCATGCAGGCAACATCTGTGTATTGTCACTCAACAATAACAGTATCAACTGGTGTTGCATGATTGACTGGCGGCAATATGCATAACAGTACAAAGAAGATCACAACCATGGACCATTTTCAATTTAAAAAAAACAACAACAACAAACGAGGAATGGAATGAAGAGGGGGAGTGTTTACTTCTTTTTGGACCTCATTAAAACCGCGCAAATTGAATCTCGTCACCCACAAGAAGCAAATTGGAATTCCTTACGTGAGTATTTCAGTGAATCAATAAAATGAGCAACTTAAGGCCTTTTCACGTTGCGGATTAATCTGTGCGAGATCCATCAGAGATGGGGACAGACATGGGCCCCCTCTCTAATATATCCATTCCAAAAACAGTGAGGCTCTCCTGGCACTGCACTGGGAGACGGGAGCGTGACTGAAGGCTTGCTTCTCCTTTCCAACAATCATCAACGGCAGCGTGCCGCCTTTTACAAGAGCACATTAGCGCCTCATAGTCCGCCCGTCGAAACGTGTTCAGGCTCCCCCATCCGTGACAGATGCACTGCGGGCCTCGCGGGCCGTACATGCACGTGACCCAGCGCGACTACGTCCTGGCGTGGACGGAATGCGGACGCACACAGACATCTATCTATGTGAGGCTGTATCTTCCATCACAGATTGAGAACTATTGAGAGCGATTTCTAAATGATCTTTTCCCCTCCCCCAATGGGAGTTCTACCGAAAACCATTTAGTTAGCACTCCTGCACTTCTCGGTAAAACCCCCGGAGAGCGATTGTAATTGCAGTGCTGGATACGGGAACAGAAGTGGCTTTTTTTGTAGGGCAGAGGAAGTATCATAAAAAAACGCCGCATCATACATCTGTCTTACGTTTGTTGTGTTTGCATGGACAAATAATTAGTTCTGAAACACATAAAGCACCGGGCATGTGCTATCCCATTACCCTGTGTCACACAGCTAGCTCGCAGCCACAGCGATTCTGGAGAACCATCATTTAATGATCTTTAGGGGTGGGTCTGCAATTAACCATGTCCTCAGCAGAACCACTGGTTTCTCCTCCAAGCATTAGCTTGGGTTGCACAAGGGGTTTAGGGCACTATTGATAAGGAGCCCCTCGGGAGATGGTATTGATCGTGGAGACCGCAGAGCAACATGGTAATGGTTTGTATTATCGTATCGCAAGTGACTGGAAGGAAGACAGAATTACAGGAACAAGATTATAAATGCGTCTTGACCACCCTACAAATGTGATAATCTTGGCCTCTTGAGGATTTGTCAATATGACCAACACTATAGGGCTGGATACCGACAAAGGGTGGCGATATTGAGATAAAAACGCTGTCCTGTATAAAACAGTAGAAGAGCTTCCGACCTTACCCTGAACAGTGAACATGTTTGTTTATGTTTATGAGAATACGTACATGCATTGAAGGTATTACTTATTACAAAGCCGTTCATGTCTGCTGTTGACATTTATAGTTAAAACTTAATTAAACTAAACTGACCTTTAGTTTAGTACAATTACTTTAACCTCTGCATAATTGTATAGCATAAGTATTTCACTATGTATTGCTATACCATATGGCAATGCGAGTAATGTGCGTTTCAACACTATTTTGTGTACTCTAGCACATCATCAAGGATATTGCAGTTTTAATTATAATGGTTGCTAACTACAGCGCATTGATTAAAAATGTAAAACAGGTGAAATAAGATGGATCTCATGCTAACCTGTGAAAATTTGTAAGAATTACCCACGTTAGGAATACAACCTTAATCAGATTGCTGGCTGACACGACCGGCTGCATCAAGCACATTATATCTTGCAAATGATACGATGCACCTATAATGTGATTATCTGCTTATTATAGCTCATGAGCGGCCCTTCAAGTAAATTGTTGCTTAAGTGACCCTGCGGAACTATAATTAGAGTATTGAGGATGCCGGCTCACTGGAGATTTATTAAATCTCTGAACTGTGTCAAGCCACAAAACTTCTAATTGTTAATTATCTGCAAACAAAGTTAATTCCTATATCATTTCACAGATCTAGAAGATGTTTAGTTTATTGGAAGTTTTTTATTGTCCAAAGCTGGTAATTAAATGATAGGAAACATATAGGCTACAGTATGTTTCAAACCACTTTAACTGGTGATAGGTGGTTACTCTGAATTATAAATGCCATCTCCTTGTTAAGTTAAGTGATATTTTGTGTCCTTCAGCGGTGGCATTAAGTACGTCGGGCCATTTGCTGAAAAATTAAGTGAGCGCAGGATACACATAAAATAAACGCAGCGTGAAGGTTAAAACGTATATTCTATACTTTTTTTCTGTCATAAAAGGCATACATTCGAAACAACCTTTCCCCACAACTGTGATGGATGCGTCTATCTGAGTGCAGGTGCAGAGCGCGAAGGAGACACACTGAGGCCGAGTATCGGTGAGAAAGCGTTATGCACGCTTGTAGCGTATTTATTAAAGTGGAGATAAAACTGGTGTGGAGAGTAGTAGCGGCCAAACACAAAACAATCACTGACAATTAAACTCATCCACCCTCCCGCTTATATAGCCACCAGCAGGGGGTCGATGAGGGGATCAGGAACAGCTGTGTTTCTGCTGGGGTGCGTTGGCTGTGTGGACGGACGCCGTTTAATACACTGGCGAGCTCGACTGGGGGTGGGCGGTGGCTCCGGTTGTTACAGAATTTTTTTTTCTTCATAATTTTACAATGTGAATCAGACTTTTATTGTTCTCTATTTTCATTATAGGTATGCTTGTAAACAAATTGAAAAATACTGGTTAGACATGAGGCAATATTTGTTTAAATACCTAGCCACAAATGGATATACTATTTGTCAGTTTTTTTTGTTGTTAAACAGGCGCAGGGTTGAAAAGGGTTGTAATTAGTCTCTTAATTAATCATGGGTGTGTTCTGGGCGTAATCTGCAATAAACCAATCATAGTTTCATCGCCCATTCACTTTAAAAGCCAAATGAGCTTGCACCTTTGTGGACTGCAATTATATTGTTGCATTTGCCGGGAAAGAATGCTTCTCTACAGAAGAAACTGATCTCACTTCGCACACAATCCGACCATCTATGGCAACAGCATGATTCCAGTAGGATAAACTTGATGTACACAATAATCCTTCACATTGTAATCTTAAAGAGTGTATGGGCGTTGTATAATGTGCCCTTAAAACAACAGTAAAATACTGCCCCATTGCCTTCAGACCAGGTTTTTGTTGGTCAATTGCACAATCACTTGGTCAGTTGGGCCAACAATATGCCTGACCACACCTCATTTTAAGACCAACATGCCCATGGCCGCTCAGATTGGCACAAGTACATTTGCTATTTAAACAGCGTGGGCGCTGGATGGGAAAATGACAACTGCGTCGGTCTGAAACTAGCAAAGACACTTAAAAGACATGTAAGATAGGGCCCTGTATGTGTGTGTGTGTGTTTGCCATATGCGCATATGGGCACGACTGGGAGATTGCCTTGCAGCGTGTGTAATGCGCGTGTGCACATGCATGCACACGTGCATGATGATTTGCTGCTGTATGTCCTTTGAGTGTTCCCCACCACTTCCCAGACAATTAGTTTAATGGTGCATGCTACAGTATCTGGGTTAGCAAACTCAATACATTGACGTCCAACAGACAGGGAGTGTCAGCAAAGCCGCCGATGCAGCGATAGTAAGACTTCATCACACACTTGAAATTACACACAAAGCGTACGGCCGCCTTCTGTCCGTTTGGGCAGAAATTCCTTGTAATGATCCCTGCAGATGCTTTAGTAAAGATTTTAGACATTTTAGACCTAAAATAGAGCAGTGGTGCAAGTAGAGAATATTGTCCAATCAAAAATTCTGAGATATTAGTATTTGATCGAACTATTAACAATCAAGTCCCATCCTAATTGCATTAGTTATAATAGTATTAATAGGAAGATATAAAAAAATAAAAAAATAGGAAAAGTAAATAAATGCTTAAAAACATGGAGATCTATAAAGACAGGTTTTAGGAAGTAATTTGAATAATAGAAAAGAGTGAAAAGAAGAATTCAATGTAGGCAAAATAGAAAAGAGGTCACAACATTTTCAGGAAGTTCTCCATCCACTGTAAACAGGACACACTGGCAGTCTATATTCCTGGCAATGGAACCCAAGCTAATGGCACACAAATGGAAAGAGAAATGTCTCAAAATGATCTGTACCATGATCCACAAATATTCCACAATTTACAAATGCGTTTTGCTATCCACAAACACAAAATTCCTTACTTGTGACTTGTAAGTTTGCATTTAAATACTGTACATGTGCTATGATTTATACAAATAGATATCTATTCGTAAATGTATCATTTGTAATTTGTAATGCATTATACAAACGAAAGGTGCTAAAACATATGGGCAGCCAAAGGGAACTGCACCATTTCTGAAGCGGGAGTGAGAAAAACAGACGTTTCCAGACCAAATCATCTCATTCCAACCTCAAACTGCTTTATCACTCAGGAACAAATTAACATTTGCAGATCGAATCTGCTCACAACACCTTTCCAGATTGTCAGAGGGAAAAATATATATTGTTGCCAGAAGAAATTTGTAAGAAAACGCCTTATCTTAGCCGATTCCCAATGCTGTTAATACATTTAGACCCGACTTCCTATCGAATCTTGCAGATACAAAAGCAGTGTGGAACCTCGGCCTTTCTCTCCATCTGTGAGCTAAACACTATAAAGACAACACTCATATTTCCTTTAATCTTTGTTAACAGAAATTATGCTCTCTTCCCCACTAGCATTTTACATGCTGACAGGCGAGCATGATGTTTTCCATTATCCATTCAATACAGCTGCCGCGGCTGTTTACTGTATGCCTGATAGATGAATCCACATAAGGTGTATCTACAAGCTATTGTTGGAGTCTTCTTTCTATTAGCCCCGAGGTGATTTAGCTAGACTGTGGCTGTTTATGAGGTCTCTACAAAGTCTTCTCTTTACATCTGACTTTTTGTTTGGCTATTAGTCTGTCTGTCTGGATGACATTGTGTTGAGCCACGGGCAACGTTAGTGTTTGTACCAAGAAGAAGAATTCTAGAAGATTTTGTTAGCATTGTTAATAATATACTGTAGTGCAATAAATTTTTTATTAGCTTTGCTTCAAGGAAATGAATTGTGTTTTGGTAAAGAACGGTACCTGACTTTGTAATGTCTTAATGGCCCATATTAGATCTGTCTATTTACAGATACCTTTGAGGGTGAGCACACATCTCCCTCCAAGATGGGTTTATCACGGTCGGGGGTCTGATACCATTATATACAGTACTGAAATGTTCTGTAGGCGTATATCCTGTTAAAATCATCCTTGGTCCTGCTATAGATTGATACAGGGCTGGGATTTCACACATTTACAGAATTCTGTGCAGACATCAGAATACAAATCTGCAGTTCTACGGTTGGAACAATGGTTTCCAGTTTTCCAGTCTCTGTGTTCATAATACCATTCATGGATATCAGTAATAATATAGTATATTAATTATTATTAATGCGGTACATTGATATACAGTGATTATGCACTCTTTCTTCTGCTTTCGCAATTTTGAAATACAAAACTAGGAGAAGCCAGTCCCTTGCCATTTCGTTTTCTCTTTTAGATTCAATAACACTTGTATTGGCTTTTCTACTTGGATTGCACTTGGTCAATCAATACAGCAGTGTCTGTGTGATCCGTTTGGCATTGCAAAATAATACACACAATACAATAGTGCACACAGGCCTCTCAGCATCTTATTCTATTGCAGGAAATGTGTCTTTACGTGAGTTGTTTTAGTAATTTGCTCTGTCTAAAAAATAATTACTCCTAACTGTTCTAAGAACGGCTGGAGCACTTGTGTGTGTGAGGGAGAGAAAAAAACAAATCCACAGCTGCTGGTGGAGTCCTTATCAGTGAATGTTGAAGGGCTGTTTTTCACATCACAGGCAAGAAGAGGGGAAATTGATCGCCCAAACTATTCCCATGCAGCAGCGTTGACTCAGATATGAGCAGCTTAAAGAGGGTTTATGCCGTGTTTGCTTGTTTTCGCTAAGCATACATCTAAATTTGTCCCCAGGCTCATTAGAATTGCTGGAGGCATTCAATGAATCATTTTCTCACAGCGTCGCGGCCGTAAAGTAGCTGTGTGTGTTTGGACTCTCATTCTACTTTAATAATGCAGAGCACCGCTGATGTCGAGATGAGAAAATGGGTTCTGCTCTGTGATCGCCGCTAAGCAGATCAGGGTACATGGTGGCAGGTTCAGGACAATCTCACTCCATCTGGTCAATAACAAATGTAAATTGATATAAAATAAGATGCTGTTTGATGGAGGAACTTACCTTACACAGCCCCTGCTTTCATGGAAAGTTGTGTGGACTATATACCTGCATTTTCACCTGCATTTTCCCCGAATAGACTAGAAAGTAGCTGCAACCAGTGTGCAAATGTGAATATGTTTCAAAGGCTATGCTATCTTATGGAGTACACCTCATGAAACCACCCCAGTCATAGGAGTAAGAGAAAGAAAAGCTGTACTGTAGCTTCTCTTAATGAAAGGACAGAGGACATTTAATCTTTTAAGCCCCATGGAAACTGCACAGTACAACTGGTATCCCCTAATATTTCCTACTTACAATTACAACCTACAATGTGTGTGGCAACCATTTTGCATCCCACTTATTGCACTTTTGAGTTTGCAGTTTAGTGTAAACTGGATACAAAACAGAACCCACAGTAGATGATTAAAGAGGTTGGCTCGCTGGCCAAAAGCCACACTTCAGCATGACAGA
>JAOEHI010022775.1:0-17095 GCA_025447815.1 Percopsis transmontana | reverse complement strand
AGATTTATTTATTTATAATTAATGCCTTTATTGTTTAGATATGTGACCAATAATTTGTGACCAATAACATTAGATTTCGATTTATACCTCCTCCTCCAAATTGTTTCTCAAGCGCGCTTGCTGCTCTTTTATCTCCACTGCAAGTGGTCAATTCTCCAAGTGGCCAATTCTCGTCAAGTATCTTGGACAAGTCTTGTGCGAGTTGGATGTGTGGCCGCATTTCTTTGAGTATTTCTTTCCATCTCACTTTTTTTTATTCAGGCAAGACATATTTGAATGCCTCATCCACAGCCTCAGAATAAGGCAGCCATTTCTGTATACCTGTGGAATACCTCAATCAGATTACTGCGTGTGTGTGGGCACATCCTGTTTTGAATTCTGACAGCCTGGATATGTGCAGGTAGTTTGAAAAGATCAGCTTTTAAAGCACAGACATTAGACTAATGGCACATCTACAGAAACTCAAAGAAGGAATGAATAGTGTCAAAGGCTTCTGAGTATCTCTTCGTGCCTTTTGAAGGTTAGCATCTCCATGTTGCATGCACAAGGCTATCACTGGAGAGAGGGCACACTGAATATGGAAGCACTTGAAATGGGCGCAAGAGCAACACTCATTCATGGAAGTGTAGAGCCGAGCAATGGTGCCTTGGCATTACTACGCATAAACGAACTTGGAAACCAGTGAGAGAAATTAGATTTGATATAAAATCAAGGGATATTTCATGGTTTAAAACGATAGCAGTTTAGAATGAGTAGGACACTATATCAGAGGTAGACCTTTGGGATCACAATCTGTGCTTTGAATATTACATTCCAACAGGCTATTGAAATATTATTTCGCAATAGGTAAATGCATAAATCCTCAACCACTACAACACAGAGTAATCTGTTTGATGACAAGGTTCAGGGTTCCTGCCATAAAAGTATAAAAAATGGAGCATATTTAAATGTTATGTTTAAAGCATTTTAATGCTTTGAAAAAAAGAACCCCCCCCACGACTTCTACTGTAGGAACAAGTCCATTACATTGTATTTATCAACAGACTACCCTGCAGGATCTTACAATAATGTTAAAAATATATATACTGTTAAAAATTGGGAAATGTGTCAGAAATGCAACTGTAGATGATTGGGTGCACATGCGCCTCCTTGTGTGTGCAAGAAAACCCCCCACCGCACAAGCGCACACACGTTTTACACGTTCTATACATGTTACTTTCTGCGTAAAATAACTTCACTAATGTTGCTATTAGCGTGCGCGTGGATAAAATATAATATTTTTTGATGTTATTGCATTATATTAACACAGTAATATTAGATCACACGCACTCCCTCTCTCTCACGCTCACAGGCACACACACACAATTTATGTCTCTCAGTTAATGTTTGTACACAAACGCATGCAGATATCTAGCCTACCATTCCTCACACAGACCAATACAGATCTTTATGTGATTTCTAAATAGATATTATATTGGAGGAATTGTAGGCCTACAGGTAGGCTTCATGCCTGCGTACAGTATGTCGTAGGCAATGGTTGGTTTAGGCGTATGGGAACACCACTGTGGCATCATATATTTGTGAAGAATATAAATCATCAGAAAAGTAATTTTCCCTTCGTCCTTGTTGAAAATAATAATCAAAAAATAAAAATAAAACATTCGTCTTAATGTTCGACCGATGAAAATGATCGCAACCTGTCAACGTATGCCTGCTTTAATGAAGCTTTCTGTCTTATCCATGATGCGACAGACAGTCTTTTAACGAAAGACTTTAACTACAGAAACACTACAGGCGACGACCTCAATGCGTACACCGACCAGCTAGTCCAGATCTCTGCGTGCGTAATTGTTTTTTAATCGTGCGTAAAGTGCTGCCACACAGATAGCCTACAAGCCGCGGCACAATCGATCGTGCGCGCAAAGCCCGCGCAGGGGAAAATTCACCCATTCCGAGGAAGGTGCGCGCGCGCACACACAGGCACGCGTGTGGACTCACCCAGGGTGTGAGGCAGGTCCTCCCTCTGGAGCGTCTCGGCGTGTGTCCGCGTATCCAATACCGGCTCAAGGGGGGAGAAGACAAGAGTGGCACAGAACTTTCTCCCTTTTCTCCTCCGATCTCTTTCTCTCTTCTTCCCTCACTTCTGCCCCGTTTCCCGGGGCAAGGCAATGGACCACCGCCGAGATAATCCAGACATTTTCCTCTTCATCAACACAGCCACGGGCTCCTATCTCCGTGTTGCGTCAGTTGAGGCAAGTTGAAGTTCAAAGGAATTGTCTGTCCCGCTGTAAACACCGACGCTCTTTAAGTGAATCTCCTCTCGCGAACGGTCCAAGTGAACAGTCCCAAAAAGCTTTGACAAATCACCTTTATCAGAGCCGTATCTGCGTGGAAAAAAAGGGGCTATAGACGCCGGTTGTTTTGTTGCCCTCAACGAAAAGGAGAACTAATCCCACACGGAGAACACAGCCGTGCGTTCTCACTTCCTCCGAGAGCGAATTCTCCTTTTAATTTAAATCCGGCACCTGCGGCCAAAGCGGAGACGCGCAGGAATCCAAAACGCGTTCCTCCCACCCACACCTCTCTCCTCCCCTCCTATTTTCTATTCCCTGATGTAGAGCACGCGACTACCAGCCTCGGCTGTTCTGTGTGCCACGTTCATCACTCAGTGTCAATCCTGACGCATCCAGCACGGGCGTGTGAAGCCTCTGTGTAGCTGCTTCCCCAAGTCGCTCAAGAAAGCGTCTATTTCACCACGCTCTCTCTCTCTCTCTCTCTCTCTCTCTCTCTCTCTCTCTCTCTCTCTCTCTCTCTCTCTCTCTCTCTCTCTCTCCCTCCAACAAGCGCGATCCAACTGCCTGCTAAACCACGCCTCCCACCTAAATGATTGGCTGAACTCATACCGATAGAGAGGTAATGGAGGGTGCCGGTGCGCCGAGCAGAGAGGGGGAAACATTGTAGAGGAGAGGAAGGCGAGGAAAGGTAGAGTCAAATGAATAAAAGGTAGAGAAGATGCAAGTGAGGAGAGTTTGATAAAGTGGTGAAGTGGGAGCTGGGGGAAGGGGGTTGGAAGGAGAGATGAGGAAGCACATGAGAGCGACAACAATGATGAGTTGAGAGGAGGGGCGAAGGGGAGCGAATGAGAAGGCGGGAGAGTGAAAGTGATAGAAGACGAAAAATGGAAGAGGGAAAGAGCCCAAAGGGAAAGAATGGCTGATGAAAGTAAAAAAAAAAAGAACAATTCTCTCTCTTTCTCTCTCACTGAATCCCTGTGGAACGCTTGTGACCGCCGGCAAAGATGGGGACAAAGAATGCCGCAATCCATCCATCCATCCAGCTATCTAATATACTACTTCCATTCTCTCATGAAAAATCCAGTGTCAGTGCCCAAACAGGGTTGGTAGATTCACTGGCCTGCAGTCTTGCATGAATAAGTGAATGGTTATAGTGCGGTAAAGAGAGCCGTTAACGTGAAATACACCTCTTAGCGGCGGGGGGTTAGGGGGCGTGACAGTAACAGCGAGATGTGGCTCTGTAATGGCAGTGTGTGTGTGTGTGTGTGGTGGTGGTGGTGGGGGTGGGGGTGGGGGGGGACTGTTGATAGCAGAGGCAGAGAGAATCACTTGACAGCTCCTGGGAGACGCTTTGATTGATGGCGCCGCTCCGGGGAGTGTTTCAATATGAACTCGCTTAACTCGGAGCCGCAAGGAGCATTCATCATTAGGTGCCAGGCGGATGTGCACCCCTATACCCAGGGAGCTTCATTTGGAGAGGCACCTGGGGTTCATCGGCAGAAGATCAGTAAGTCCTTTTTGGTGGTTATTTTTAAGGCCGACATCAACTAAATTTCCCAGACGCTTCCATGAATCAACGCGCCTACAACCTGTGACTGCTCTCCCTCGAACAGGAGAGAGCGAAGAGAAACAAAAACATCAAAACAAAAAAACAAAACTTTCTGTTTGCTCTGATTCCGCTGGGGGCGTTTTGATTCCAGAGGGAGAGCGACGTCAAAGATTCAGAGTTTATCTGAGCATGTAGGACATTACTGGCAGCTGCAAAGCTTCCTGTCACTGTGAGCTGGATACGAAAAAAAAAAGAAAAAACAAGAATTTGAATTTTGCAAATTGTGCCTCTGTATCACAGCCCCCAGAGCACTGCGGAAGTTTAAACTTTTGATGAATACGTCTATAATGTAGGGCCGCACCACAAGATGTCGTTTCTCTGTGAGACTACTGTTAAATATACATGGGCATACATCAGAAAAGCTGTCTAGGCTTGTTTGGCAAAGCTATAAATGAATGTCCAAATGTTTGGTGTGCGTATGCAGGGGTCCGTTGCTTCAGACAGACTGCTGTAGCATTTCAGTGGGTTTACTTCATATTAGACTCTCAAATTGAACGGATGAGCAGAGAAGATACTGTGAATTCAATGCGTACTGTATATATCTGAAACGCCATGCAGTCTGGTTGTTTTTTTGTTTTTTTTGCTTCTCGTAAGTTAACATGGTTCACTGAGAATTTACAATGTGAAGCTCTGAATACAGGGACTAATAGCTAATAGGGCCTGGTGTGTGCGTGCGTGTGTGTGTGCGTGTGTTTGTGTGTGTTCTTGGACTGCTGGTGGTCGGGGGTTTGAATTGCAATGAGTCACGGCATTGAATGCAGACCCAGACAGAAACACACACACACACACACACACACACACACACACACACACACACATAAAAACAACATTCCAGTCACAGTTCAGATGTGTAGCTTGTGCGTGTTGTTGTCTGTACAGTGTTTAAAACAAATCCATTTTACATACAGTACAATAGAGTCGACTCAACAGCACAACTGGCTCTCCAAAGAAAATCTCTGAAGCTCCGTTCCTTAAAACAGAATTGTAAAAGGACACTGGAGCTACATCCTCATTACTAACAGTTAAGGAAACATTTTATTGACAGCCGGAGCATTGTTAGTGAAAACCCAAAACAAGCAATACAAAAACAACCGCCACCACCATTTTATTTCACATCACTGTGAAAGCCAAGTGTGCTATTTTACACATCCCTCTCAAGACATTCTGTGTGGGCTCTTCATCTCTCCACCCCCCCCCCACCCCCCACCCCATCTCTTTTTCTCATCCTTCCCTCTCCCTTTGAAACAAATGAGGGATTAAAGTGGAGATGTGTAGAACAAAAGAGAGGGATGGGATGGCGGACAGGGGCTCATTGAAATCCGCAGGATGTATATTTGTTATTTTGTCTCACAGATTAGTGAGTAAACACCCACCCGCTGGTGTTTTTTGTATTGGCTGATGCTGTCAGGTATGGGACAGGGATGGTTTTTTCTGCATTAAAAAATCATGACAGCCAGAATGTGTTCATCTCTTCGGATTGGACGGTTGTCATTACAGATGAAGGCAAAGGCAATTCTCTCCCATAGGCAATCCAACAAGTCTAAAAGTTTTTTCGATATAGGCAGCAGTTACATTACCTTAATAAGCGAGAAATAGCAGAATAGCAAAACTGTTTATTCATTGAGAAGTTAAGAAGTTAAAGATGATATAATAAAGGAACACTCAATTGTGTTATAGCGGCACTAGATCCTTACATTTTCTCCCCAGCTCACTGTTGATGTTTAAAACATAACTGTCCACAAAGGTGTGGGGCAGCTGTGGGGGGAGGGGCAGGGAGGCTATGAGAGCTGCCTGCAGTAGGGAGGAGTAGTGAGGAATGCAAGCCACTCAGCACTCGGGCGTGGGAGGGCCATGCGCTTTTTAAACCATGTCAACGTTTTCTAAGGCAGGTTTTCATTCCAGACACACATAGAGGAGTGCTCCTTTAACATGTAGTCAACCAAAAGTGAATTTTTAAGAGATTTAAAAGTAGACAGTGAGTCTGTGAATATTATTGCCACTGGCAAATCGCTGTGTAGCCTGAGGGCCCTAACTGCAAAGGTCCAGGCACTTTTGCAGTTAGGGCCTACAGGCTACTCTAGTTTAATTGTTTAATATATGAACAAAGACAGGACGGGTGAGGTTCCACACTTGCCCAGACCAACTGACTCAGAGATCATACTAATGAACTGCTGTCTTGGCTTTATCAAAGCAGGGGATGAAGGAAGAAGCAAATCTGGTTTCAGCCAAAGCTTTTACTGAAACCAAGTATAGCATATAACTCTTTATGAAACGGGTAGCTCAAATCAAGCGATTTGATTGGTTCATAGTACCGGTATAGTGAGGGAATACAACAGCCATCACGTCGAATTCCTTTGCACAAATCCGTATCACTCCACGAACAAGTAACGTTAGAAATTAATGTTAGAAAGCCAACTGTATATAGACAGTTAAACTCAGACGCAGGTCTTGAAACGAGAGAGGTTATGGCTGTGAGGGGCCACAACTGCGAAATCTCTCTCCAGAGCTATTGGCAACCAAAACTTGGGGACCGGAGAAATATCCTCGCTGCAACAAATACATCTCCACCTTGGGGGGCAGGTCCTGCTTAGACTGTTTGATATACTGATCAAGAATGATTGGGATTAATGGTTCCCTGTGCATGCAGAGCCTTCATGTCACTCAGTTGAAACAAACTCTGTGTATCCAAGAACCCTTAAATCAGAGTAAATGATGTTATATCAGACCGACTTTGTCAGATTAGTCATGGAAAATGAGAACCGTTTTCCTTTTGTATCAAGCAGCAAAAAAGTTGTAGAATGAGGTGTTTGAGTTAATTTGTCAAAGTATAACGGCTGTCCACGTACCTCCATGTTGTGTCCTTGGAGACCTGTGCACGTTGACTGTGTGAGAAGCTGAAGCCCCCCTACATATGCTGTGTCTGAACAACCAGGAAATGTCCTAGGCAGCATCCGAATACTCAGTATGGGCTAACGTACTTTGAGAACCTACTCCCCGACCGTTACTGCGTTCTATGGGTATGTGAGCGAGTAGTGGGGACACAATTTGGATACCCTCAGCCGCCATCTTACCTGTCCTTGTTTGTCATGTTTACAGATGACGTATACCGAATTATGCCACAAACGATACACAAATGACCTTTAACCTATTTTGCAATGGCAGAAATTACACTTATATTTGTACATCGCCACAAACACCCCTTGAATTTCTTCTTCTTAGGTAATTCAGGCTCCAGCTGACTTATAAAATAGCGTAGTGTAATACTTTGCACACTTCAACATTTCAACGGATGAAGTGGTTCATCAGGGTATCGTTCGACTACTACTAAATGCCTACTGAGTATTCAGACAGACTACGGAGTGTAATGTTTTGTACACTCCACTATATAGGAAGGCACTATTCAATAGCATATACAGGCTGCACTGGCATAGACAGTGCAGACAGGGCAGTTGCACTGGGGAAATACTATACCTGGGAGATATGCCTGTGTTCGAAGAACTCACATTAAATGAAAAACGGTGCCATTAGTCTCTATTTGATCATGTGGCGAGACGATATAGCTAGTTTAGACGCAAAACCTGAACATCAACTGACAAGCTGAGCACATCTTCAAGTCGAGCAAGCAGTCATGCCATTCAAACATAAAAGCGGCAGTAAGCAAAGACGAGAGAAAATAACAGGAAGAGAAGGTAGCCAAGCTCCCTAAATTAGATTCATTTGGCTTTATAAACAGTCACCAGCCCACGGACCTTTTCAAAGGATTTTGGGTATCTGATGGGCCTACTTTGAAGAGCCCGAATGCCACGCGTTTGGTAGTATACTTAGTAGTTTGGTAGTACTTTTTACATTGCAGGTCATGCAATGTTACGATGCTGAAACGATCGTGCAGCCCTAACTGACGTAGTGGCAAAACTTAGCTCCAGGCCAATGGAATGATCTACCCAGCCTGGAACTATTTTAAGTAGCATTTGAAGAAGAATGTCTTTTGAAACGTCACATAACCCATCGTCAATCATAATTACTGGTTGCAACTCCACTCAAGTGTCTGTCACTTCTCCGAGGACGTGTCTGAATGTCTAAACATTACATTGGCGAATCCATCACGGCTAACGCACTTGTCAACGCGTGGAGGCCACATCTTTCTCTAATTACACCAGAAATAGAACGTGATGATATAAAAGCCTGCACTTGGTTTTCCCAGATTATTCCTGTGTTTCCTGAAACCTGAATGTTTCCTGTCAAAGTGAACCGATCAGCCCGCAGGAAATTATAAAAGAAAAAATAATCCCCTGACGATAATCTTTTTTCTAATAATCTTCTCAAAAGAACATTTTTAACAGATGCCATGTCAGTGAAAGACACACGCGCATGCTATACAGAGGATCATAAAAGTATCGAATTTGTTGGTTGTTTCAGCCAACGGTGGTTTGAACCCTAGGCAAATGACAGCACTTCTGTCATTTGTGTGATGAACTTGCAAATCCTTTTTTATACCCGCATGTAACACCCTTTCATTCCATCCTCTGTTCTCCCTCCACTTTGCCTCTCCTCTCTCCCGCCAAATGGTGGCTAGCTCAATGTCACAGTGGTGGTGCAAAGACAATTAAGGTGCATAAATATGTAAATATGGCTGTGGCATCTCTGCAGGAGGAACAGCGTAATGACATTTTCTGCCCTCGTTTGGCTAATCCCCAAGATGCCCCCGAATTAGAAACCTTAATGACAACCAATAAGGCACAGATGGTCAAACTCTGGGGGTAAACCAGGCACTTCTGATGCTGCCCAGATTCCTTACGGCATTGCTCTTCATGCCAATGATACAGGCAAACACTGGCACACACACACACACACACACACACACACACACACACTAATGCCACATTTAGGTCCAAATACCAGGTGCTAGGCGCACAACCGTACACAGGCATATATGCTTGCACACTGGACACACACACACACAAAGACACATTACCTAGCCAGATGCCACCCCAGCCCAAGGGGGTGATCATGGTCAATAGTAGAAGGTCAGGTCTTGGCAGGCCAGTCAGGGCCAGGCAGGGCACTGCCTCAATGTGTTCCCTGTGTGCTTGTGTGTCCACTTGTGTGTATGTGCGCCGCGGCCTTGCACACGTGTGTGTTGAGATCTGTTGTCTCAGGTAATATGTCCAGAGAGGCTCCGTGGCAGATGTCCACCATTTGTCTTATTAGGCTGACGTATAGAACCACTCCCTGAGGAGGGAGGGGAGGGGGGGAGAGAGAGAGAGAGAGAGAGAGAATATTTCTGTTGTGCATGCAGAAGTGTATAGAGAGAGAGAGAGAGAGAGAGAGAGAGAGAGAAAGAGAGAGAAAGGGGTTTTTGGCTCCTCTCCTGCAGTAATTAGCTTGGCCTAGCTATTTGTTTTCCCCACAGCTAACAGAGTTAGAAATTTTTCTTCTGGGAGTTTTCCAAGTTTTCAGTAAAGGACAAAAACAGAGCCGTCGGCCTCGGTCTAAATATACGTTTGAAAAGTGAACATTTTAGAGTCTGAGTGCACTCCCGTGGAACAGCTTTGTAGAGAGGCTAATTGCAATCAGGCCTCTGGCAATCACCGTCATACTTAACATACGCACCTACACACGCACAAATGCAATTACACACGCCGACACGCAGATACTCACTCCAGGTGCGTCTTTCCTGCTAGTCTAACATCTTGCCATCTTCAGTTGTGTAGATTTCACGGCATTACAAGGAGAGACCACAACAAACGTAGAAATATTCGCAATGCATAAACTATCCAAACAATCCATTCCCCAGCCTTTACCCTTTATCCTTATCCATTAGTCTTGTCTGGTGGCAGGCTGGCATCACTTTATGATAAACACACAGAACACCTAGGTAATGTCTACATACAACAGGTATACAACTGTATCGTTCATATTTGTTAAACATAAAAACAGCAACATGAAATACATGTTGGGGATTGACTGCCCATATAAGGGAGAACAAATGGTGTTCATGGTGTCTGGAATTGGATAGGTTCTGATTCTCCTCTTCCTGTAAACCCTTGTTATTGCCTTTTTAACTTGTGAACATTCAATAAAACATTGTAGTTGATATTATATGAGGAATGCATTACAAAGAATGAAAGGCAGCAGTTCTGGAAAATTGCAGTGCAGAAATAGGCGACCTATGTGTCATTTAATTATCGGGGACAAGCAAAGGTCAATTTTCAGAGGTGTAATCAAAAATCCAATGTCAGAGAACAGGCCAGGGTGCAAATACCAGGATGTCAAAACAGCCAGGGAGACAAAACGGAATGGGAACCGGGGACTGGGCAAACAGACAGGGAGGAGAGAACACATAGGCAGGCAATGAACAAGAACAAGGGGCACGAGAAACACTGCGACCAGGAACTAGTTAACCAATTAACTAAACTGGGTGCAGGTGCAGGATTGAAGGCAACAACTGTCATTGTATTCCTGTGTATAATATATTGTAAATGCTTTGGTCTAAATGACTCTGGTTAGGAATATACAGGATCTAAGGCAGTCCTGATTTATGTGAAATAATTCACTGAAGGCTTTATTTTATTTTAATTTTTTTAGGGTAAAGAAAGAAGCCCCCTACATAGAGCTATACCTTTGATATGTCTGTTAGGTTGTCGTTCTGATCGATCCCTTGTTTTCAGAAGCAGAAGAACAACCTCTTCTCAACGCTCTGGGCTCTGGGCTGATGTCTTCAAAGGAACATTATGCTCATCAGCCATTTCCTTATCCATCTTGTAACATGATCTTCATCTTGGGCGGCATTTTCCAATTAATCATTTTCTATTTTCAAGGTCATGGCATCTAAAAAGGCTCTCTCTGAATATTGACTGGATATTGGGTAATCACGTCAATCACTCACACCCTAAGCCTTTAGTTTAAATGAAAACTGTGTCATTTAGCCTTCGTCATTATAAGAGTCACTTTATATGGGCTGTGTGATTTGAATATAGGCATATGGAACTGTTATATAACCCCCTTCCATAAATGTGTTTTTTATTTGTTATACAAACGGAATTTTTATTTATGATAATGATGTAAATTGAATACTGCGAATTATGTCAAGGTTTCATCGAGAATAATATCAAGAGCAGAAAACATATTGTATATTCAAAGCATATTACCAATAAATGCCATGAAAGAAAACTAAATTGAGCCTTAAATCAAAATGCAAGATGTAGCACAAGACAACTCTAACATCATGCTGAGTTTCCAGGAGCCATTGGGAAACATGCAGACTCTTCAAAATAATTTTATATAACATTGACTATCAATTCAGCATTTAACATTTGTTAAACCCTTGACTGAAAAAATGCATAGGCCTACTTGTTTACAAAGTTGCGTCTCTACAGTAGTATGTATTCTCAGGTTCCTCCGGTTTGCAGAATCAATCTGTTTAATTTATGATTATGTTTTGGATTAAAATTTGAAATACACTTTAAATTGAATTCTACAACAAACTGGAATACCTTTAGAATACCACTAGTAGAGGTGTTGATCAGTTTTGTAGATGTGTTAAAAGTATTTATTTTTTTAAAACAAGAAAAAACAAAGGTTACAAGCGGCTGAAATGGGTTTCCTCAGAAGGGTGGCTGGCGTCTCCCTTAGAGATGGAGTGAGAAGCTCAGTTATCCGGGAGGAGCTTGGAGTAGAGCCACTGCTTCTTTGCGTCGAAAGGAGCCAGTTGAGGTGGTTTGGGCATCTGGTAAGGATGCCCCCTGGGCGCCTCCCTAGGGAGGTGTTCCAGGCACGTCCAGCTGGGAGAAGGACTCGGGGAAGACCCAGGACTAGGTGGAGGGACTATATCTCCAACCTGGCCTGGGAATGCCTCAGGATCCCCCAGTCAGAGCTGGTTAATGTGGCTCGGGAAAGGGAAGTTTGAGGTCCCCTGCTGGAGCTGCTGCCCCCGCGACCCGACTTCGGATAAGCGGACGACGATGGATGGATAGAAGAAAAAAAATAAATAAAACCATATTGATTTGCTTCGCACAACTTCGAACAACTGGTCAATCAGATGGGTAGTTTAGTTTGTGCCGCTAACCATTAAATGCCTTTTCCACACATGGTTCTTATTCTGATTAGTTGAAGGCAGTCCAATCGCCTGCCAATTATTTGATTGACAACTATTGGCAGTCTCTATCACTAACGACTTGGAATGGAGAGTTTCCAGACAGCAAAATGAAGATGGTCTTATCACGCTTGGGCTATAAGAAATGGAAATAATATATAATTAAATACACTAAATGTGGGATGATAGTGCAGGCGTAACAAGAGAAAAGTTGCATACAAAGACAAAAAACAACAACTTGTAAAACAAGTTTTACTCTGTAGTTCTTCTATTCCAGTATGTTCATGATCAATACTGCTGTCTGAGGTGCAAAGATATGCACGATTCCCTGAATTTGTGAAGGGGCTGCAACAGTATGAAATGAAACGGTTCTGGCAGCTCTTAACAACTTGGTGACAAAGGCCTCTGTTAAGTTGTAATCAACTTCCCTGCCCACACAAGACTGGAGCTGAGAGAATGAGAAAGCTGAGAAGATGAATTAGATTTCGTTATGCGTTTTTTTTTTGAAATCACAAAACACCCATACAGCAGCCTAAAGCCTCACTAGCTCGGCAGTTGGAAGAGTTGCAGGCTTAAAAACAGAGATCTTTCTGTTGATTAGAGCGGTGGGCCTCCTCCCTGCTCTCCCCTCCCTGCACCTGCTAGTACGACAGGCCCAGATTCACTCTCTTCCTCTGTGCCTCTCTCTCTCTCTCTCTCTCTCTCGATTATCAGCAGCGAACCCATCTTCATCTAGCAGCAAAATAAATGACTCCTGCGTGCACATTCTATTTTACATGCACTTTGCTTTTTCTCAGACAAGCCTCCGCTTGCACACACACACACGCGTCTTTTTATTATCTCTTCCACTGGTTCCTTCTGTCGTATTACACGCAAAGAATGAAAAAAAAAAAACTTTTTCTCACCTGCCTCACTTCTTACTCTGTTTGTGGATTTCAAGCGTAGGGGCAGCGTTTCCACAACTAATATAGGCAGTTACAATTACCTTTAATATAGAAAAGAAAGAAAAACAAACAAAAACAAGAAAGATTGAAATGCAATTACAGAGAAAGGTATATGGTAAAACATGAATTATAAATATATGGGAATGTTTGCTATATGTGGGAATCCAACAATTACATCATAAGGATTTCAAGAGATGTACTTTCTGTGTTAAAGGTGCGTGACACTAATACACAGTTTTAATCTATGTTTTGTTATATGTTTGTAGTTACTTACTAGAAGGCTGATCAGCAAAAGTAAAAATAAAAATGGCCTACTGGCCAACAGTATATGACTTTCAGTTTATCTGAATATTATTAACACTCTCACCAATGTCTCAACAAAGCACCAGTCCATCAATAATAAATGTGTAACCTGGCCAGTTTATCCTCCTTCGTTTCTCCGTTGAATATTTGACTGACCTTGTTACAGCAAGCAGGGCAATCCATACGAATGCTATAGTTTTGCAGTACCATTTTAATTCTCTCGTTTTGGAAACTATATATTTATAAGTGCAAAGATTAGTCACAGATAAAATGAGTGGAAAGGATGGTTGGGGTGGAGTTAGGGTAGAATACATGTTAAAAGCATAAAAGAAACAAAAAAAACTAAACTAAACAAAATTGAGCAACTTTTGCAGGAGTCAACATACTGTCCCATTACATAGGCGTTTGGAGTGTTTATTAGTCAACAGTGATTAAATGACAGAAATCAACGCCCCCCACAACAATAAATCCCAGAGGTTCAAACAGCTTTTACAGCTCAAATACCCCAGTATTTGCCCATGTGACACGTCATGTGGTTTTTAATGAGAAATAACAAGAGGCGTTTCTTTACTACGCTGCGAGCTCCCGGAAATCTCTCCACTGCCAGAGCATTCCCGCCTCACGCATCCCCTCTCCCATCCGCCCGCTGTGGAAGCTGCCTCCATTCGCCTCCCTACCGTGTGTGGGAGAGAGAGGAGACAAGAAACGAAGCGACGGAGATGGCGAGCGTCAACATGGGGCCGACGTCGCTGCTACAGTCGCTGGCATGGATCCTTCTCGCCTTCCAAGCGGGGCGAGTCCGGTGTTTGAACGGCGACGAAGACCAAAACCAAGACACGGAGTGCAAAATGAAAAGCGTCACCGTGTCGGCGTTGCCGTTTTTACGAGAAAACGACCTTAGCATCATGCACAGTCCATCGGCCTCCGAGCCCAAGCTGCTGTTCTCCGTCAGAAACGACTTCCCCGGCGAGATCGTGGTGGTGGACGACTTGGAAAACACCGAGCTTCCGTTTTTCGTGTTGGGTGAGTTGGGAAATCTAATCCCGCGTCTCGCGCTTCATTTAAAGCCCCAATTTGACGAGGACTGCCAGCGCGCGCCTGGGACAGCGCTACAATCGAGCATGCTGACAGTGCATCTCGAGCCTAGCTAACTGTTGGTACCTCACAGCACCTTTTTGAATATGCCACAAATGGGTTTGCTAACGCAATAATAATGACTATACATGGCAAATAGCTGCTGTTTACTGTGGGAAAATATGCAATCGATGCCTGTTTATTACCACAGTGCCTGCTGTTGATGACAACACAGTGTCAGTGGTTATTTCACTGGTTAGCACATCTGGCATGAAGTTACAGGGCCTGCTACTGTAGCATGAGGCTACTAGCAAAACTCGTAGTTCCCAGTAAGTTACTACCAGTAGGCTATTAAATGCAATGGATCATAGATTCCCTTTGTTAATTTGTGTTAAATTGCAGTTTCAGCAGACGGTACACAACTCGACTTTCGCGTTTTCCTCAAATGTTTGCTAAAAGAAAACGTTTGCATTCTGTGAATCCGCTGGTCGCTGTCTATGGTGCTGAAACGGCCACTGGCTGTGGTTTATGCATACTGGAGGCTGTTGTTTAGTGCAGTGAGGAAGAATTATGGTGCTGCACAAGTGACTGGCTGGTCTATCAATGTAGCCAACTTTCTGCGTTTAGTTTTGTAGGTAGCTACTGTATTTACTCATGAACCTGCTGGGCAACAACTCGTGTTTGTGTGCATTCATAGTGTAAGTTATTCCCCCCCAGTAGTTTATGATAGGGGATAACTACTGTATGGCGGCAATTTATGCTTTGGAATAATAAGACAAATGTTGTAAGGTACTTTTATTTTAGCTTTTAATTTACATGTTTTGCTAATCAATATTCCTATTTGGAAAATTCAAATTGTCTTCATTCAACCGTTAATATTGATCTATTAACACTTCAACACTAGGGCATTATCTTAGCGGTTAGGGTGGCCCGACTCCCATCCAAAGGTTTGATCCCCAGTAATCCCGGCCTAATTGTAAGCATCCTTCTGCAAGATGTCCTAACTACCTGCTTCTCAATACTTGTACTCACTGTATGTGGTTTTGCATAAACGTTTCTGATAAATGACCAAACTAAATACACAAAACATACAGTAGCTTTCTGCAGACACTACTAGGCACATTTTATTTTTTAGGCTGTACTGTAATTGTTGCTTTACTTTCCCATCTGTGTTTGTAGATGTTGGCCTACACCTTGGGTACATAAAAGGTTATTTGGAAATATAGATGTGCGTCACTGTTTCAGTGTGGGAATCCAGTTTGGGATTGCAGTCTCTGAACTTTATCTCCTTTGCAGTCAGATGCTGCTACTTATCTCACCCTAGATAATTACGTGTTTTTTTTATTGAAATCAGATGAAGGGGCTGTTTTGAAGATGATGGTCAAAGGCATACACTAAATGCTTTGGGAGAGAAAACAATTCTCCCTAGATGAGGGGCCGTTGCGGTTCTATAAAACATACTCAAGCACACTATCAGCTAAGAAGGTATGTGTGCGTGTTAGTGTTATATAAAGTATAGCTGTTCTGATAATGTGCTTAATTGTTCCCCCTCCATCCCTCTTAGATGGTCACATTCATTTCCTGATCTCTGTTGCGTCTATGAAGCGAGGAATCGGGGAGGAAAGTATTCCTTTGTATGACAGTAGATGTTGGCAGTAAATGCTGTAACCGCTAGCCCCTGACAGAAGCACATAGTATCTATTATAACTTAAGCCTTTCGGTATTCGTTTTTGTAAATTCTGCTGGAGGTGAGTAAATGAATTTGTTATCTTTATTCTCCTTCAGCAGCATCCAATTTTGCGATTGTGGGAGATGGGGCGTGGTTTAGCTCTGATGCGTGTGGGAGGGAACGTGTGGAGGTGTGGTTCACGGGGATGGGGGACAGATGTGGGCATTTAATAATCACCTGTCTTCCCTTAATTAAGGAGTGAGTGAGCGCAGCTGGAGACTCTCGCGGGAAGCAGACCGAGAGACAGCGACGACACCGGGTCTCTTCAGCAAACAGACCGGTGTAACTTTGTATGAGAGTGACAGGTTGAATAAACCCGTGCAGGGCACGGATAACCCCAGCCAACACCGTGTGGACAGTGATTGTGTGCCACAGCGATATCTTAATAAGGCACCTTTAACTGTGGTCAATATTAATAAAAATCATTACATTCCTTATTCAACCCTACAACATAATCAAAGTAGTCCCTTTGAGTGTGCCTAAAGTGGCTTATTTGGTTCCCGGGATGTGTATTTTATGTTCCTGTTAGGTACAATGTACTTCAGTTAATTGGAATCACATTACACTACCTTCAATTCTTTCCTCTGCCCAATGCCCATTGGGTACTAATCATTAAGCGCCAGTGATGTAGCTGACAAAGCATCCACAGTAATGACATACAACATGTGCGGCATTGCTGCCACCAAGCTGTTGCCGCATTGTCAAGAGGGTCTGTCTGGAAAGCAAGCACTTCAAAACTAGGCCTAGGTGTTGTCTGAGCCTCTGCAAGCACTACTGCTATGGACTCCCATTCAGACAAGGTATGTTCAGATAAAGGCCGTCATAATGAACATGTTACACAGTCATGTAGTCACCATAAGGCGAGAATGTCACAGACACTTTAACAAGCTTAGGAAGCACTTTATTAATTTAATTTTCACGCTTCTATGGGTTAGCAATCTATTAATTGTTAGTCTGTTAGCAAGATTGGTCAAGGTGTGTGTGTGTGTGTGTGTGTGTGTGTGTGTGTGTGTGTGTGTGTGTGTGTGTGTGTGTGTGTGTGTGAGAGAG
>JAOEHI010022764.1:0-27048 GCA_025447815.1 Percopsis transmontana | reverse complement strand
CCGTGAGTGACTGGCTGTTTGCAATTCGCAACGCTCACCACTAGATGTCACTAAAAACTACACACTGGCCCTTTAAAGAAGACCATGTTGCAAACAGTCAACCAATTGTGTGAGATCACATGACCGAGTCAGCCAATAGCAAGAGGGTTAACAGGGTTAAAAAATTCAGCTCCAGCACTAAACCACTGTATGGCTTCAGAGAGTCTTCAGAAACCAATGGGTCACAGACACTACGTCCATCTTTTATGTACCATACAGTCTGTTATATGATTCACTGTCTATAACGAGGCTACAAACACAGCTGCGTGGCCTCCAGTTCAACTAAATGGAAGTTGTTCCTGCATGTGTCTTGGCTTGCTATGGTGACGCTAGTCTCTCCTTACACCCTTCAGGTCGCAGGCCAGTTCTCCCCCACTACTAATGCCCGATTACGCCTCCCCAGTTCTGCCTGTGGCTGGCATCCAAGGCTTCAGTTATCATAACACAGACGGTGGCGAGGTCAGAACAGCTCCCCGGCATTCTCTTTCAGAGGCTCTCCCTTCAGCAGTAGATGGTATGCAGCAAGCCCTGGTGATCGCAATTTAGGATACGAACTACGGTCTGTTTTGAGTCTATTAAGTAAGTCTATTAAGATCATTTGGTTTAGACCTCTGAGAATCCCCGCTTTCACTTCCTTTGGTAAGTCCACATCACGGTACATTATTTGACATTGAGACATACAGTATGGCCTGCATACCGTAGTGGAAATATCCCTGCGCAACGATAAACAAGGAGGTAGATTACTGAACTTGTAGATTACTGAACTTGCATTAAAACTAAAGCCATGTCTTTGGATATTTTTAAATTATATCTGTTTGTAGTTGTGGCACTGCAAAACAAGCATTACAGATTTCAAAATGACATGCTTTTAGAGGTTGTTTTTGGTGTGGCATGTACAAGCCCCATTTGTTCATATTGTACTATAGATTCTCGACAGTGGAGATCTTCTGAAATCTTATCTGAAATTAATATTAGATTTGATTTTGTCAGAAATGATCGCTACGGATTTTAGAAGCCCTGGAAACATACAATATACAACAAGTGTCAATTGTATTACATTCAGTTTGTGCAAACCCAAAATACCTGTTTGGTTTTCAAGGGATTTTAATCTATTTCAGTCTTTACTGTGGGAATTCATAACCTCACTGTGAAGCCGGTGTATTATCCTTTGATTTCCTTTTTCTTACAGGACTGGACTCTGACTTAGGCATGGTGAGTGACTTTTTGATAGAGAGCGCTATGTTCTAAGTATGTTTTAAGTATGTTCTAAGTATGATCTCAGTATGTTCTATGTATGTTCCAAGTATGTTATAGCTCTGCGATACCATTCTAGATTTGAGTATTTACTTGATGGTTTGAGTTAGGCTTTTGTCTGTTTATCCAATTGAAGATGGGGATTCAGGTTAAAGGTACACATGAAGAGGATGAACACAGTGCCTGGGGACAGAGGCAGCCAGCCATGGCACAAGAGTTGACTACAGAACAGCCTCAAGCATTGACAGATGTCCAACCAAAACAGGTTAGCAGATCACCTGTCAATGACTTTCAAACAAAGTTTGATAGTTGTAACAACGGAAGCGCCCCCGCCCTCCTGCTCTAGCTCACCGGCGTACTGAAACCACCGGCCGGCGGCCGTCCTACTATCCAGCGCATCTGGATAGCGCACCTGTCCCTCATCTCCTCATCACCGCGCTCTCCGGCTATATAGGCTGGGAGAGCACTGCCTTTTATTATTTTATTATAATTACGATGTTGTCGGTAATTGTTTGGAGAAGCACGCTGCTACGCTACACGCTTTTTGAATACTCTGTGAAAAGGGACATTAAATACGCGATGTGTGTGCTTTGGTTACGTTGTCATCTTCGGGTTTTTTTGCACTTGCACTCGTCACTCTCGCACCGTGACAATAGTGCTTTATATATTTTATACTAAAAGGGTTGTGGGTTTTAGTAGTAGTTCCCCTCAGACGAGAGGTCTTATGGTTATTGGAGGAAAGGGGCTAATTATGTATTATGTATTAAGTATTATTCATGTATGGTATGGTATGAATATTACGTATTTCAATATATCTGTCTCCCCTATCTTTGACTGTGCAGACCACCAAAGCAGGATGGTTTAGTGGATGGTTCAAATCCAAGCCCAAAGATGTCCAAATAGATAATTCAGAGCAAACCAGCCCAGCTAAGACAGTAAGAATCATATTGTCAAAATTATGGACTTGTTTTAAGTAATGTAATGTAATGTAAATATCATCAACAATCTTTTTTTTTTTCTGGGGTCTCAGCCAAGTTATGGGTTAGGTCCGCCTCCCCTGTCTTCTATGGGCGCTCCTGCTTTGTTTCAATCCCAACCCCCTACTGCTGGGATGAATCCCTTTTCAAGGAAGTCAGGTGAGTTATAGTATGGTATGTTCTGGGTATTGGGCAGGATCACACCATACATTTTGATCCTAGCACAAAGGGTCACTATACGATTCAATATTTATGATAGTGCTACATTACAGTAAATGCATATTGAGAATTCATTTTTGTACAAACTTTTTAGTGTGTAATCTAAGGGTTATGGTACAGTGTACTAATATATAAAATAATGTAACATATTTCAAGGAACAAATACAGAAATAACAAAAAAACATCCAAATGGTGTCATGGATTTTTTGTATTGATTATGTACCAGAAAATATTATGTAGCTTTTTATCATATAATTGAGTTATGCAGTATACAGTTAATTTGACAAATGAATTTGTAGGGTTACTTATTCTTCAATGGGTCCAATGATCGCTCTTATTTAAAGCGATTTACAGTAAAGACAATTAAGTACAGGCAAGCGTGCATGTTGGGGAGCAAACCCAAGACCTTTCACTTGGGAGTCAACCACAATAACCACTAGCCTACACTGCCCCACTCCAATTTAGTACTTTCAGCCAGGGATTGTTGGCACTATATGACAAATTGCTTATCTCTAGACACACGCGATACTTCTAAATATATCCATGTCTTGTATATAGGCCAGCAGCTGGGATAGGCGCCATGTGAACGCCTCAGGTCTGTCTATTGCATTTAAATGTAGTTTACGGAAGCAAATATAATTTTACGATCTAAAAAATTACAAAGTGGGAGGGTGCTAATTCTGTTATCTTGTATTTTCAGATCATATCAACACAATTCGAGTACTACTACTACTACTAAGACTATTAAAAATGGTGATATTGGTGCTTGACCTGAACATAAAGGAAACCCACGTTGCATCGCCACATCTTCAAGTCACCACCCACGTTTCTTTTTTTGGCTGCCCTTTAAACATCTAGTTTTTGCCCACTGTGCAGTATGATGGCTACAGAAATACACTAGCACAGGAAATGGGCTTTTAAGGTCTTTGTAGTGACACATATTCACTGAGGGAATATAACAGCTGAGATGATTTGACAGTAGGAAATTGGCATTGGATGGATACATGTGCTGCTTGAGGATTGAGCCCCCTGAATCAGCCCCGATGGTCAGATGTGTGCGAAGACTTTGACCTAGTCGCATGACGCAGGCAAACCCCGTGGCCAAACACGAGGACCACGGGCTTTACTGACAGGAATAAGCAGGATTGTTTGATGTGAAGGTGTAACCGCTTCAAACTACACAACCACCTGCTTCCTAGCAGGTAATTTGACTCTGATACCCTCTTATTATGGACCTCTTGAGCTAACCATACATTTGTTAGCTAACCATACTTTTGTGTTTGCTTGATATAATTGCGAGGAAAAAGTGGCTAATGCTTTTAATTAACATTATTGTAAATAATACAGAAAGTAATGTGCAATTCAATAACAAGGCTTAAAATAGGTTATTTTCTCTACCCGGGGCCAGATTATTTGGTAGGTTAGAGTTACACCACACACACATTTAAAGAAACAACATATGAAAGAGTCCGTTGAAACCTTCATGAACCCTGGTAGCCATGATGTCACATGTATGGACCAGAGGGTAGTACACGTGGATGGAGGAAAAAAGGAAAAAAGCACGTGGCTGGGAAAGACCTCTGTAGGGCAACCAGCCAGAACATTAGATTCACGCCCCCCCCCATATCTTTGTCCCCCTGGGGCATTAGCTAGATAGAGTTGTTTTGCATGCTGCTGATACTGTATGCAGAGGGTTATTCTGAGGAATTTCTCCATTAAGTCAGTAATAAATGTGGACATTAGAACACAGTGACCCTTAGTCACAATATATTCATAAAGGAGATGGTAATGTTTTTTTAATAAAAGTAGTTTTGTAATCACATGATCCATGAACCTAGCTAACCATATAAAATATATGTTTTAGAATGTGTTTTTTCTTTTAGATGTAAATGAGACAGAATGCAGAATGTGTTGTTTATATAATCATCGCACTGATGCACCCAATTAAATATAAAATAATTATTATATCAATTATATCCACCCTTGATCAAGTATACTATATATCTAACAATGTAAATGCTAGATGTAAATTAGATGTATCTGTTATTGTTTGCTATAAATATTGTTTTGTATGATCCCAATTAATATATAAATGGTCAATTCTGTGTTTTATTTATTTATTGTTACAGTGTTACAACCTACCGATTGAGGTTATGAGGGTTGCATCCTATTGCAATAATCAGATTTATTTAAATTGTATTTGCCAGACAATATCTGCAATTCCATTAGGGGCTCTCACTTGACATCTAGTGACAACACAGCAGGTGCCATCTCCTTTTACCATTAGTCTGCAGGGGCAGTCAGTGGGGCATTTTTACAGTGAATTTAGGTCAGATGCCTCCACGCTGTGCTTGCCAACAGCGTGATCTCAAGGCGTCTTTACAACTGAGTTGAAGATTTGACTTTGCTTGCCAAAAACAAATGGACTGCATAAGTCATAGGCTTATGTCATGTTCTGTAAATATCTTAGGAATGTCTTAGTCTGTTTAAATCAATTCAATACCTGATCAATTGTATTTATTAGGTTAGATAATTTCTTATAATTACTGTATTTAATGAATATGTGTTATAATGTATACTTTTTAAAATTAACCAAATATTTTTTTCTGTATATTACTAAAGAAAGAAATAATGACATTTTTAGAAAAGTTTTTATTGAAATTCAGCTTTCCACATGTGTGGTTTCTTATAAATGCTAAGGCACAGTGATGGAAACAGCGGTATGTTTTATTGCATTCTAGTGCAATGCTAGTTCTCCCTTTGTGCGTTAGTAGGCCTACGTCCACATGATCATTCTTAAAACCAATCAGACCAGCTTGTGATGCTTGTCGGGAAATATGCAATTTGAAAAATGTACCAGCCAAACTACTTATTCAGGAAATATTCACACACCAGCCGCCTATTTACATGTATGTACACTCATGTGGCCTTAAAGCAAGGTGCAAATAGGTTAGAAATTAAATATGTGTTCTTAATGTACTTACATCCGGGGACCAACCTGGATTTCATTTTGAGCTTATCTCTTGAATGAGTTTGCCTACGTTTGAAAGGAAATTCTTGTTAATAATTCAAAGGCGATAGAATTTGCTTCCAAATATATTCAAATTATATTAAGAGAACAGAGCTTTAAAAAGACATATACCTGTCTTCAAATAGCATCACACTTCTCCTTGTGGCTGAGCATGTGCTGTGTGAGCTTTGAGGCACACTGGAAAGATTTGTCACATTCTTTACAGACAAAGATCCTCCCAGCACACGTTTGCTCTTGGTGCTGTTTCAGTGTGGCTAAGTGGCTAAAGTTCATGCTGCACCCCATGCAACTGAAGGGTTTCTCGCCGTTGTGGACGTACTGATGGCGAACTAGGCGGGATGCCATGGCGAATGCCACACCGCATTCGCCACACTTGTGGGGCCGCACGCCGCTGTGAATGGCCTCGTGCTCCAGCAGGTTGGAGGACTTGGTGAAGGACTTGGAGCACACTGAGCAGACGTAAGGACGCACGCCCCTGTGGGTCTTCTGGTGCTCTGCCATGCGACTGGCCAACGCAAAGGCTTTTCCACAGTCGGGGCAGCAGAAGGGCCTCTCTCCCAGGTGTTTGCGCTCATGCCGCTGGAGGGAGAGGGGCTTGTTGAACGTCTTTTCGCAGTGTGTGCACGGGAAGGGCTTGTTGTTGATGTGCATGTTGCGCTCGTGCTTCCGTAGGTCCGAGGAACGCACAAAGTCCTTACCGCAGGTGTCGCAGACGTACGGCTTCTCCCCGGTGTGCGTGCGGATGTGCTTGCGGTAGTCGGAGGACCAGATGTAGGTCTTCACGCAGAAGGGGCAGTGGTAGGGTCTCTCGCCAGTGTGCAGGCGCTTGTGTTGCTGCAGCGTGCCTTGGTGGGAGTAGGCCTTGCCGCATATCTCACAGATGTGTGGCTTTAGACCCGAGTGTGTCTCTAAGTGGCTCTGCAGGTTACAGAACTTTTTGAAAGCCCAGTGGCAGCGGGTGCACTTGTAGGGCCGGTGCTCCGAGTCGATCCCAACGCCGCGCTTCTTCATTGCGGTGAAAAACCTGGGTACCTTTCCGTCCTCGCAGGCATCAAACAGAATCACGTTTTTGACAGGAGCAGCGGTGTCTGCGTTCTGTTTCCCACGCTCCTCTCCGCCCGGACAGCATCGTTGAGCTTCAGTTTTAACCTGGGAGGCCTTCGGATCGACTGGATCATTCCGCTGCCTGTCGTAGACTGGGGTGCAGGTGCTTTCTACTTGGTGCACCAAAGTGGGTGCATATCTCTTATTGACTTTCATATATTTGCTGCATTCTGGTGGTTCAAGGCCGCACCAGGCCTGGCTATCACAAACATTCCTTTCTTCTCCAGATGAGAGCCCAGCAAACTTCTCTGCAAGGGTCCACGTGGGTGTTTGGGGATTTAGATAAAACATCCCACTCTCACTGCAACAGGAGGCCTCGCACGAAGCAGAGCTGTGTTCTCTGCTGACCCCCATGCATGCATGAGAAACATGATGCCTCTCATACTTTCTGATACTTCTTTTTGAAACGTACTTCTTTCCAACCATTCTTTCAGAGGTCCAAAGGGACATGCTCAGACATATTCACTTGTATGGTGGGGAATGAAGCCAGTTGCATGGATTTCAATTTCCATGAGAATTTATGTATATTCCTTTGGGACAGTGCCTGGAAGAAAAAGAAAATACTATTAGATGTATGTTAATATGTATCCAAAGATATATTACTATATGCATATCCTTTAAAGTGATATTTATGACTTTTTAATAGCTGCAATGCGCATTATTTGCATTTGTGTTCAATCATTAATATCAGTCATTTGAAAGTGCTGTGTTCCCTCACAGTTGTTGCTCATCCACACACAACGTTATATCATCTACACACAACACTGAATTAATCAACATGGACAGTACTTTTCGAGGTACTTACCCCTGTCTTCCAAGTTAGCAAGTCAGTAATAAAACCTATCTCAGCGCAAGTCATTCAAGGTAAGTCCTGCGTCCCAAATGGGCGGAGTTTACGCGACGTTGGGAGGCGTTTTTCCTTGAGACGGACGTCTTAATGCCAGCATCTTTACCCTCGTAGTCAGCACAACTCTGGCCTCCAAGGCAGTCTGCCTCAGCTGTCGTACTAGGCGACTTAGTTTACCACTCTGCATAGCCTACGGCACATGCTGTCCGGTCAGAAGTCTAGTGCCTTTTCTCACACGTAATTATAAGCCTGCAATGGCTCCGCAGAAAAAAGATCGTCTGCTATCTTGTCAATTGTCAAAAGCGTTGACGGTACTCACTCCCCTAAATACCCTTTTGGTGTCGCTGTTGCTCACGAGATAAACTGAACAAAACTTCTTGTTCACAGAGAAAAACGTGGACTTTGTAACGCGTTACATTATAACACCATTGTGCTCTACATAAATAGCCTACATGCCCTTTGCCCACAGATATAAAATAGACCTTATGTTTGCATGGTTTCCAGATGCCATGAATCGCAGGTTATAATTTTAGATAATTATGTTTAGCGACTCATGAATCACCGCATATTTTGAATAGGTGGGCAGGTTCGCGATTGATGACTGGGTCCAGACAATATAGACTCTTTCGACATCGACATCAAAAAAGCCTGCGCAGAAGCGATCGTCACCTATCTAAACACCATTGACATTAGAATAATAATTATTCTAGTGCTATGCTCAACGGAAAGCGAGTTGACCGACTTTCTGATCCTGCGTCATGTTCTGTCACTTCGCCTGTCTAGAGAATCTCGTGAGATTGAGCTAGAAGCCGACGCCTGAGCCTGGGACATGCACCGCAGTTGCCTTTTCCATAATGCACGGGCTGCAGGGACAGCTTGCAAGAGCTGGGAATTAGGCTACTTTTTTATTCATGGATTTTTAGGTAAAAATTGAAATGCATATTCCATTGATCACACACTTGTAAAGCAATAGTCGGACATCACATGAGTTCTTAAAAGTGCCAAAGCAAAACAAAACAGAATATTAAATGAATATAAATGAAAGAACTAAAATAAGAAACTCAGGTTTCAATGAAAAAATAAATAAATGGTAACAAATAACAAACAGGCCTATGATAAAGCTCTCTCTCTCTCTCTCTCTCTCTTTATTTTATATTTATTTCTATTTCTATTTAGTTGTTTAATTGCATTTATTCAGAACATGGGTAACATAAATAAAGTAGACTATATTTATATTTTATGTTTACATTTTTATTATCTTCTTCTGTTACTCGTTGTCTCTTACCAAATTAACTAAAAAAACTGCCAACTAAACATCAAGCTACAACTACTGCCTTGTCTCAGCCTAGCTAGCAACACCAGTGGATGAGCATTCATCATTTGCAGCCAGTTACTTTTTCTCAGTGGATTGAAGTTGATTCGTGTTTGTTTTGCTAAACAAATATAGGAGAGGTATATCCTACATGGGATATCCCCCCTCATTTAAAAATCTATGAGGCTTTGTCCTAACTTTTCTACTAGACTACTTGCTAGGAGTAGTCAAGATCTCTGAATGAATATAAGTTTTACTAATTCAAATGATAGCATGCTCCCATGCAAAGATTGAATATCTCTGTTTAGCTTCTGAACTTTAAGACATAAACAGTTAGGTTATAGCTGTCATGTTCTCCATATGTGTAGACCTACTGAGTTATAATGATGGAGAGTAGGCTCCATCTTAATCGGCCTACTCTGCATAAAAACTATTCTACATTTAAAGCAATAAACATTCAGTGTTACGTCAGCCAGATGAAGAAATACTGTATAAACATCCTTTCATCTAGCGTACAATATGGACTTTAGTTGCTGTGGCGCACATGGGTTTGTGAAATCGAGACTTTTCATGGTAACGTAGCGCCACTCTGTGGGCAGTCTTTGCAGTTGCACGAGTACACTAATATGCATTATCACTCCCCTGTTCAGATTTTATCGCCAATTTTAAAAGAAATACTGTATTTTAGGCCACAAACTTGTATTAATTTATTCGCTGTATTATATTGCATTTAGGGTAAATTATATATTATAGGTATACTGAGTCCTTGCTGGCGATTATGTAGCCTACTTTAAATAAATATTGACTTGATCTAAATGCTATATCTCCCTTTAAATGTATTGCAGATGCCAGAGCAAAAATAAAAAGTCTTGTTATATGACTTTCTGTACATAAAGCATCCTTGAGATGATGACTCCTAGCTGCTCCTTGTAATTGTACTCAAGTCCCTTTGGCTAAAAGCATCTGAATTACAAAATTGTAATGATAACATTACTAAACATAACTTGTGCTTGGAGGGATAGATGTTGTTGAATATGAATATTAGTCACACCTGAACTAAAATAATCTATAGGACTAGCAGTGAGTTTGCTTCATTCAGGTGTAAAGATATGGATTTACCTTTGGTCTGTTCTCAGTTATTTGTTTATTGGAAAGTAAACACTACACTTGCATCTACCTTGGTCTCAGAATGCTGGATTGTTACACATATTAAGGCAAATAAATAACATTTTTAAAATTGACATGAAATCCAATATCAATTCACAAAAATCATACAATTTTGCACAATTTGCACAATTTATGTTACAGAGCAAGAACAGCTTAGTCCCTCTTGTCTATTCCTTGGCAGAGGTGCATAATCATTGCTATCATTGCTTGCCCCTGAGCCCCTCCTTCACCTGAGAGCTGAGTGACTGGCACTTCTCGCTACTCCTCCCCCTGCAGAGCTCATGGCTCACACTGTTCTCTTGGGCGCCATCAAGGAGGGTAGTCTGTACCTTAATAGCACACTTCTTCACACACTTCTTATACAACATCAATTGAAGTACTACACGCACCCGGACGATCTCTTTTAGCCCTACAGTAGACTCTTTATTTATTCATTGCTTCTTTGTTCCAATAAGGAAATTAAATATTCGTTTTTTCCAAGAATACAATTTATAATTTATGATTATGAATATCCTATTTTAAAAAGAAAAATGTGCACATTGTTAATATTTATAATTATTACAAATGCAAAATACGCTCCTAAATATTCAATTAAGATAACGGATCGACCAATACGAAACTTACTTTACTGCAGATGTTGACGCAGCTGTAGTCTATCTCCTGCTAGTGCCGGGGATCAAAGCAAAGCAGACACCCGCGATAAACTACACACGAATATCCTGCTGTCAGAAGCGTTTTGTTGACTAGCCCAGCACTCGTTACGCGCTATGAGGTCTACGCATCGTCAAACATTTAAACCAAACACGCCGCTTAATTTATTTTTTCAATAGCTGCTGTGAGATGTTCTGTGTTTGCCATGGCAAGAGGTCTATTTCCATGGGGGTGCTTCAAAAAGCCTGTCTACATCCAGGTAAGCATGTCAGGGAAACCTCTCTTCACTTTTAAATAAAATCAACAACTGTGGATTAAGGTGTCCACGTTTCAGCACACATCCAATCTAGCGTTTACGTAAATGAAAATACAACAGTCCATTTAGACTACCGTATGTTATTTGAACATTAGATATTCATACTAATCGTTGTAGTGATAACGTAGAGTTTGCTGTCAAATACAATGTTAGGGAAGCCACATGATGTTTGATGCCTCGAGAGGAATCAGCAATTCCCCTAATCCCCGTTGCCGTAGCAACCAGCTCCATGAGCCATCAAGCTGTGGACAGCACTAGGCTACTAATGATAGCGGCACAATATACATTCAAAAAGCCATCTCTGTTGTAAATGTTTTATTATTGCTCGACAGTGAAAATGCTTTTCTTGTTAGTAGGCCTACCTATCAGCTGCTGTTAACATGCACTGAGAGAGAGAGTGAGTGAGAGTGAGTGTTACCATTGTAGTTTCAGTGACTTAAGACATGTAATTCTCAGATCCTTGCAAATGTTGTATGTATGCATTTCAAGGTCAGTGTTTACCGTGACATTTTTTATTCAGTTTTACATAATATGCATAATCCATAGGCTGTGTGAAGATATTTTTGTGGGGATTAGGTGACATACACTGTCTTTAGAAAGTCAATCTCCTGAGAGTAAGGAGCATTTCCGCATGCAGTAAGCCTTTTTAAAACAACCTGAAATAGTTTCTCTTTGTGCTGTCTGTGAGACGTTACATATTTGTTACTCTTCAGGCCTCTCCATTCTTTGCTGCTTCCTTGTAATTGTCTTGTCTCTGTGCAGTAGGCTACACAACCCATCAACTGTCAGTCTCTAAGGGATAGCTTTATGTTCATTCATATTTAATGAAGGGTGTGCAGGCTGCAAAAACAAGTGTCAGAACAGTAACACCCTCCAACCTATATCAGCTTTAATTTCCTGTCTTTCTCAATTCTGAACAGTTGGGGTTACTGCACGTATTAACCCCTTGAGCTGTGTGAAACTTCATTAAAGTCAGACTTGCTTCTATTTATTACAGATTGAGACAATGGAATAATTTACTTCTCATGAAGTATCTCTATTTGGAAGTTGATCTTGTGTCGAGGTACAACTTTCAGGAGAAATGTACATCCTGAGAAATCAAACTTAATAGACTGGGCTGTCACCGTTGGCTTTCCAAGCAATCACATTTATGTGGTGAACCATCTCGATAGGATTGTTACGAATTGAGGCTTCAAAGGTACACTCGTTTAAAGTTACCCATGTGGTTATAATACCCCTCCCACACCCCAGAAACAAGTGGCTCACATTCCTCTCTACCCCTATCCTAAGCACACTCATAGGCTTGGATCTCGTCTACCCCTCCACATTCTTATTGTCTGTGCTGGTGTTACAAGGCTCTTAATCCACAACATGATTGTGGTTGCAGTCAAGGAGATGAGCTAAACGGGAACAGGAAAGTCTGATTCTGCCCTCCAACCTCAGTATATGGCCACATCATCATCAAATTAATAGCTGTCACAACAGCCACGATCAATATCAGCTCATTAACCATGTTTGTTCTCTCCTCGTACAGATGGTCAATGTGAACCCACAGATATAGGACTGCATCGCCCATAGTTGAAACAAAAGCCACAAAATATTGATTGCTAAGGCCAATCATTTGTTTTCTTGTGAGTGTTATTTCCATTGTCATGCTTTTGCTGTGGATGCATTTCACCTTGGAAAAAAAAATCAATATGAGGTGAATATACAGCACTTATTTGTGTGGTTGGTGGTAGTACTTTTGCTGTTGGCTTGTAATGTCAGATTTGTAAGTAAATAAAGTTAAAGGGACACTCCTCGATTTGTGACTGGAATTATCCTTGTGGTTGAAACCACAACAACAAACCAAAACATTCTGAGCGTGCATGCCCCTCCTGCAATCCAGTGCTTGAGTGGCTTGTATTCCTCTTTATTGATACCTAATAAAATGTACAAGTGATATGAGTTACAGACAGCAGATTTACTAGTAAGTCATGTTCTGTTATTCAAATGTGTAAACTTCCTAGAGTGCCCAAAACAAGGTGATTCAAGCAGAACACAAGTGAAAATGTGATGCGCTTCACCAACACAGAAATGGCCACTTACTAGAGCATTTTCACAAAAGAAATGGATAATGATGACAAACCAGCATTAGGAAGGCTATTGTCTAGAGATGGATTACATTAAGAGAAATGTATGGAAGCTGTCTGAAAGCTTTTCCACTGCATGAAGTAAGCTGTCAGTGGAGAGGCGTGGGCAGAATACGGATTCAGAAATTTACAGAGCATGCATTTAAACATTTATTCACGACAGAAGGTATTAGTGGAGAATCTCCTGCTCGTGTCAGGAGCACATCTTAACCTATAAATGTTCCACTGTCAATACAGTAGGTCATCACTGGGTTTTAGATACAGTATGGATTGTGTGAGGGAAATTTGCATGTGTGGAAAGTATTTTAGAGGAAGACGGATCAAACTGTGTACCATCAAGGAAAAGGGTGATCGAGAATTTGAAGTGAAATGTGTTGAGGCAATGAAGTTCATCACTCTCATTAATCATTAATGGATTCGAAAAGTCTATTATTCTTCCAATAGTGCCTTTTGATTGGACAATTGCCATAATGGATGAAGAGGGGCAATATTTATTGTTTTGATATTGGCAAAACATATAAAGGCAGTGTAATGAGTTGAGAGCAGATACAAATATTTAAATATTTCAGTCAGCGGTCCCATATAAGACCACAAGTAACATTTTCTCTTAATTACTATTTTCAGTTGCTAGTTGTACTAATAAGGTACCCTAGGAGGCACATTTGGGTTGTTTCATTTATTCCACGCGAACCCTGTTTTCATGTATTCACTGATCCATGAATGTTTATTCATTGTTTATGAATGCTAAAATCATAACATTGGAAACGGGCGTGCCGTGGTCCACTTACATTCATGTATCTGGTTTCACGTTAAGCTATTGTATAAAATCCCATTAGAGTAACCACAACAGTACACAATAGACATAGCCAATTCAAACTATTTTTTTTTAATGTAATGTATTTTTATTGTATTTATTTGTTTTATGTTTTTTAAATGTGCATGCATTTTATTTGTATTCATGCTTGGTTATCTATATTTGTATGCTTTATGCAAGTGATTTATAGTTTCTAAGCCACTTGCTTTTGCGCCTCAAAAAGCTAAAAGAATAGATTTAGAAATTAATAGATATTTTATTTTTGTGCTGATGTATCCGGCTGGAAAATAAAATAAAATAGGCCTATATCTAAAATTCACCGATCAGCCATAACATTATGACCACCTGCCTAATATTGTGTAGTTCCCCTTTTGCTGCCAAAACATCCCTGACCCATTGAGGCATGGACTCCACTTGACCTCTGAAGGTGTGCTGTGGTATTTGGCACCGGACTTGTTTGTCCAGCACATCCCACAGATGCTTGATTGGATAGAGATATGGGGAATTTGGAGGCTAAGTCAACATCTTGAACTCATTGTTGGGTTCCTCAAACCATTCCTGAACCATTTTTGCTTTGGGGGGCAGGGCACATTATCCTGCTGAAAGAGGCCAATGCCATCAGGGAATACCGTTTCCATGAAAGGGTGTACATGGTCTGCAACAATGCTTAGGTAGGTAGTACGTCAATGGCAGGACCCAAGGTTTCCCAGCAGAACATTGCCCAAATCATTACACTGCCTCCGTCGACTTGCCTTCTTCCCATAGTGCATCCTGGTGCCATGTGTTCCCCAGGTAAGCGATGCAAACAGCCTGGCCATCCACGTGATGTAAAAGAAAGCTTAATTCATCAGACCAGGCCACCTTCTTCTATTGCTCCGTGGTCCAGTTCTGATGCTCACATGCCCATTGTAGGCGCTTTCAGCAGTGGGCAGGGGTCAGCATGGGCACCCTGACTGGTCTGTGGCTACACAGCCCCATACGCAACAAACTGTGGTGCACTGTGTGTTCTGACACCTTTCTATCAGAACCAGCATTCACTTTTTTTACCAGTTTGAGCTACAGTAGCTCGTCTGTTGGATCGGACCACACATAAATTGCTCAAATCCTTACGTTTGCCCATTTTTCCTGTTCCTAACACATCAACTTTGAGGACAAAATGTTCACTTGCTGCCTAATCCCACCCACTGACAGGTGCCATGATTACGAGATTATCAATGTTATTCACTTCACCTGTCACTGGTCCTAATGTTAGGGCTGATATGGTTGGTGTACACTGCTCAAGGGAACATGTAATCCTCACAGTATAACACCAAGTCAATTAAGCTTCAGGGATATCAATCTGTCCAGTTAGAAAGCATAAGCATAATCAAAATCAATGTCGCCTGTTTTGAAAGTGACAACAGGTGCACTGGGAGGCAACCACAAGACATTGTGTCTTTCGGTCATTTGTCATGTGACAGTTGTATAGGCTGACATGTAGCCATGCGCTCTTTGGTTGTTTTTTTTCCATCGCCCTGAAGAGAGCTACAGCGCCGCACTTAGCCTATAGTAAAATATATGGAATGAGTGACTCGAAAAAAGATTAGTTAATTTTGCTGACCGAGATTAAAAGATCTGAGTCAGTAAAAAGATTGGAAATTCCCACCACTATTTGTCACTACTGGTAGCATGAGGCGGTACCTGCAGCCTATTCAGGTTGCTTGCATAAACTATCAAATTTAAAAAAGTGTAAATGGCCAAGAATCCGATTCTTTTGCCAGATTACAATGATCTGTGTTTTTCCACCAGTGGGTAGGATAAACTGCTAATGGCAAGACATGGCAGCACATGAAGTCCCATTTTTAGATACAGATATGAACAGTGAAATCCCCATGCCACAGTTGTAATACTTACTGTAGGTCTTGAATTGAATACTTCTAGCATGGTCAACTTTGAACCAAATAAGCTCAGGTAATAGAAAATAAAAATAATAAATGTTTGTGGGTATCGGACAGACTATATCCTCTCGAGTATAGAGCCAGTCATATCAACCAGACTCAAGCAACAAATGCATGCCTGCCTCCCACATTTATTAATCTCCATGATGATGTGTGTCAGGTTAAAGACCCAGTGTTTTATTAGGTTGACCTCAGCTCATCCTTCTGATCTGAGCTGAGAGCAACTAGACAAATAACTAATAATCTACTGAATGTGAGTCCAATGTGACCATTACTTTAGAAGGTTGACATGACATTACATATAGTTACTATAGCTCTCTAAAATTGTGGGAGATTACAGATATGTCTTTACCTCAGACTCTGGAATGTCAGAAAACCAACCATTCGTGTTTTTTACGATTTCTATTTGCATAATTATTAAAGTAATACTCATTGGTACACATTTGTCCCTGACAGGCCCGAATCTCCTACCTACACATGAAGTACCTTTTCTTCTCATGGCTCGCAGTGTTAGTGGGCAGCTGGATAGTTTATGTGCAGTATTCCTCCTACACAGAGTTGTGCCGTGGACAAGACTGCAAAAACTCATTAGTAAGTGTTCCTTCTGTATTTACCCATCCATTTAGAGGTTGTCAAGTCTGTCTGTGCTCTGACATCTGTGTTTTTATTCTATTTCTGGCCTTCATAGCCATGACAGAAATGGTAATTGACCCATTCATCTTTAATCAGGTTAAAGGTACACACCTCGATTTGTGTCCAGAATTGACCTTTTGGTTGAAATGGTTGTTTTAGTTGGATAACTCGCATGCCCCTCAAGCATCAAAATCGAGGAGTGTACCTTTTTTAACTAGTGCTACAATTGCCTTTTTTATAGTGCGAGAAGTACAAGAACGGAGTGATTGACGGCTCAGCCTGCAGCAGCCTGTGTGACAAAGACACGCTCTACCTGGGGAAGTGCCTCTCTGCCAAGCCACATAGCCAGGTTAGACCTGAGGGTTCCTATTGGGGGGGGGTCTGTGTGCGTCTGTGTGTGTGAGACTGCATGCCTGTTTTCTGTATCTTAGGTTTACTCCGGGAGCTGGGGGGAACTGGAGGGAGTCATAAAGTGCCAGATGAAGGCGGTTCCACATTATGAATTGGGATCCGAAATGGAGCCCAGAAGGGCAGCAGTAACTTTTAACAAACCCACAAAGGGCACCTCTTATGAAAAGTTCAAAGAGATGGTGGTTAGCCACCTGAAGGTAAGGGCACACATCACTCATTAATTCATTTTTTATGTATTTAAAGTTACACTCCTTAATTTGTGTCTTGAAACCAGCATTACAAAAATGTTTTGGTTAGAGGCTATGTATGTCATAATATAAACAGTGAGCTGGGGAGGAAAGCGGGGTGCTATAATATTCAGTGACAAGTTTGTGAACCCTTGGAAATGAACTGTGTAGGTTCACATACTTTTTCAATCTGTACAGTTAAAGCTGCTGTAGGTAGGATTTGAGGGTTGCCATGAGTGCTAACTGAGAGCTACCTACCACTTTCATGTGATTGAGAGGCAAGTTAGATTCGCTGGACCAATCGGACTGATTGGTCAGAAATCTTTTAATTAAAACCTGGTAATTCAAACCTTTTCTTACCACTGTAATTGTGGAGTGTACATTTTTTTATTTTGGATCTTCATACAACAAAATTGGGGATTTCTTATGTTCAGCTGAAAACTAATTTAGGCTTCTTCAATCTTGTTACTGCCCTTTTCAGAACAAGATGGGAGATCAAGGGAACCTGTCGGACCTGGCAACAGTAGTCTTGGCTATCGCCGACGGCAACAAGGACGGACACATTTCGCTGCCTGAAGCGCGCTCTCTGTGGGCGCTACTGCAGCTCAACGAGTTCCTACTAGCCGTCGTGCTGCAGGACAGGGAGCACACGCCCAAGCTCCTGGGCTTCTGCGGGGATCTGTACGTGATGGAGAAGGTGTTATACTCTCCGTTGTACGGGATCAGCTTGCCCTGGGTGATGGAGCTGTGGATTCCGGCCGGCCTGCGCCGCAGTATGGACCAGTGGTTCACGCCCTCCTGGCCGCGGAAGGCCAAGATCTCCATCGGTCTGCTAGAGCTCGTGGAGGACATTTTCCATGGCACGTTCGGCAGCTTTCTCATTTGCGACGCCAGCGCCTCCGCCTTCGGCTACAACGACCACCACGACCTTAAGGTGGTGAACGCCCGCCACATCATCCCCGAGGCCACCTTCCAGCAAGAAATTAGGGAGCGCCGCTGCGATGTGGACGAAGACTGTAAGTACGGGGCGGACTGCCAGACTTCCTGTGACCTGACCAAGCACTGCTGCACGCCAGAGGTGAGCAGGCCCAACCTGGCCAAGGCCTGCGAATTGCTCAAAGACTACATCCTCAGGGGGGCGCCATCCGACGTGCGCGAGGAGCTGGAGAAGCAACTGTACGCCTGCATTGCACTCAAGGGTTCTGCAGAGCAGATGGAGATTGAACACTCTCTAATTTTAAACAATCTTAAGACACTATTATGGAAAAAGATATCTCATACTAAAGACTCCTAATGAAAAAGCAACTATTACACAGACTGCATGAAAAACTTAAACTTAAAAACTTAAAAAAATCTTTGTTAACTTGAGGGGTGCAAAATATATGGCCTCTACGGTATTTATAGGCTTTTCACGAAAACATTAACCTCACACTGCACTTCTACTAGCCCTGGGATAACTATCCATTGGAACATACTACTGTTTACATTCTAGAATGATGCAGGACTACTCTTTAACAAAGTAGTGACATCTGGTTGGACAACAAAAACATGATGCAAAGTCCCATTTCACACTGGCACCTGCTCTGGGGCAGGGCCTGCAAGCCCTAGGCTAAAGTTGGGGTTAGTCCACTTTGGAATGTGGCAAGATTGTGCCAGTGTGAAAGCTTTCTTAGCCCTGGGATAAGTGCAGTGTGAAAAGCCTATTTAAGGATAGTTTGGAGTATGTCACTTCTACTTATTTGCAATGTCACCAATGGCCATGGGTTAGATGTACAGTGCTTTAAACCGTCACATTCAACAGACCATGTCAGGATGTTATGGATTTAATATTTGCTTTATCGGTATGCTGTGGAATGTGTGTATCTGTATCTCTCTCTGACCAACATGGGTGGTTACTTTAAGCGCATATGATGCATGAGATGCAAAGAATGGATTAACTTATTTCTGGTGCAGAAGACCAAATCAATGGGAAAAGTCCAGACTCAACATACAGGGTTCTCATTTATGGGAAAACTTACTATTCCATTACCAAAAACTTAACTTTCATTGCCTAATAAACTGAAGCCTCAATGGTTTATCCTTGTAGTTAATATATTTGCATCTACATGCAGTCTTCATAATGCATATTGGTTAATTCAGACTGAGATTTACCCATGTAGAGGAAATTAGATTGTAAAAGACAAGGGTATCACTATGTAATACAATTAAAGGCATACAAATATTAAATCATTTGATTCAGGGTTCCACTACACAGTTGGGTAGAGTCAATACTAGGGGTCAACAAGGTGAAAATAGATCAACTAGCTTTAGCCATCTTAACACAATATAAAGCCACTTTAAATCTGAACTACAAAGTGGTCAGTATTTATCAAGTTTGTAAGCCATTAGACCATGTTGCCTCAGCTATAAACTGCGGTTTTAAATTGAGTATATTGTACCTTTACAAATTTAACAGTGCCACCACCATGTATTGGAGCCATAATTACAGAGGTACAACACAGAGGCTCTCTTTTTACTGTATTTATTAGCACAAACGTCTTTGGAAAACAGAAAAGGCGAGCTTTTTAGTCATCTGCTTCCTGTTCCTGAGCCCGGAGGAAGCTGGCCTTCTTCTGGGCGACACGGTCTTTCTTCTGAGCGAGAGACAGCTTGGCGCGATTCCACCTAGACCAAAACAACCCATTTAGATTATGTCACTTATACATAACCTTGCATTCACCTTAATGTTCATAAACTTATTGAGTTGGAAATAGCAAACATGAGCCACGTCTTACCTCTTCTTCTTGACCTCCTTGGGGGGTTTCTTTTCATGGACGGGGTTCTCACGAATTGAAGCATGAGCCTTTTTGTACATTTCCTCAACCTTTATTTAAATAAAAAAGTTAATTAGTCATTATGATTGTAGACGCATGCCAATATTTAAGATTATAAACTGTAGTCTTCAATGAAACCTATGCCACATCTGAGAATAAAGTTTTTACACTGTACACAGTTGAGCCAACATATCTTACTTCAAGTCCACACGTCGTAAGGTGGCGTTAACTGAATATTTTCTGTCGTTGACTGATTTTTATTTAATAATGACTGAAAAATCAGAAGGCCGTCCATCATTTTGACAGATTACAATACTGAGGGCGATCAAGGGATCTACCATAACTTTAAGTAATTCATGGCCTTTCTAGTTGGTGAGAGGGGAAGAAAAAAAAAATGTAGTCTGATTTTATGATTTGTATGGTGCTATTGAATAATGTGATTTAATTTGTGAAAGCACAGTTACCTTAGGCTACATATTTCTTTTGACTGCATAATGATTACGCACGTCCAACTTCATAAAATTATACAATTTTGGCCTTTGACTTTAGATTGAAATCTGTTGGTCGCTAGGCTAGTGCTGCTTGGTCTGTTTGGTGAGAATGTTGCTTGTCAGATTTAGAGGCAAGCTTGGTCTGCATGTTTGTGGCAACCTAGGCCTGTTACGAGCATTTTGATAAACCAATTAGTGTTGGTACAGTACACAGATCAGGCTGTAGCTTATGCGCCTGTATACGTGTGAGGTTAGCTTTACTGACTATACTGTGTCACTTGTGGTAATACTGAAGGCCCAGGGTCGCGATTCACTACCGCCAAAAGATGTTTAAATTAAAATGATAATAGGCAATAGGCTTGACGAAATTTGTACGACCCTGTCCATCAAAATGAACAACGAGAAAGTCCAACGCAACCACAACCAGATTTCAAAACGCTCAATTTACTGAATGGGGCATATACCCCAGCAAAACCATGTAGTCCAAGTGATCTACATGTGGTGATCAATTAAAGAAATCAATAAGCTATAGGACTAAATGCACACTGCCTGCTGGTCAGCCAATGAACTACTATAACCAAACTTGCACTAAGCAAAGCATCACGGACACCATGTGTTCTTTTGTTGAAGTAACTAACCTAACCCAATTTTGACTAAAACAACAAAATTACTCCACCCACTAGCAACCAGAACCATGCAGAACAAATAAACAAGCAAAGCCTATTTAGTTTATAATTTACGCTATTCATTAGTACCATTAATTAATTCTGTTCCAACATGAGCTGAATAAACCACTTAAGGCACACACGAATCAACTCTTAATCAGGCCTGTGCCATTCTGTCAGATGTCAAAGATTATGCATTCCATCACAAGGGTGAAGTTGAACCCTCCATGCCCAGTTTGAAGTGCAAAGGGATGCAGACTCACTTCCTTCCAATTGTTGACATAGCACTGATCACAGCATGTGTGGGGAAACATCTTTTTTTATTTTCAACCATTAGATGGTTCTTCAACCGCTTCTCTTATTGTCCATTGAAACCGCCATCAGCATGACAATTAACCTAGATCATACCTATATGATTCACTATGTGCCCAGTTGGTTAAGATGCAGACGCTCATCAGATCAGTGGGTGTACCATAAGATAACCACCAACTGTTCTTTGGTCCTGATACATGCAGAAGGTTTCTAAAAATTTCAACATGCCATCACAGAAATCCCTTCTAGACTTCAATGCAGTGAGTATTCTTGAAGCTACAGGTTAAGACCTACACCATAAAAAAGGGGCTTTCAATACATGAACTCACCATATCTGGGGTGACTCCATTCTTTATGAAACGGGAGAACTGCTTCTTATAAGCTTCCTCATCCTCCTCCATCAAGTAGCTCATGTACTCTGAAACATTAACACCCATGATGTGTTTGCGGTGGACCTCAGCGCTGAACTCTTTGCTCTCCGCATCAAACCCAGGGAAACGCTTGGTGCTAATACAAACAGAGAAAAGACAGTATTACTGGAATACAATACACAGCATCATTGACAGGTGATGGCAAAAGTTGAGCAGCTGAGAAAAATAGATGTTGTATACTGCACACCTACAGTTTAATCAAAATGATGGCATTTTGATTTAACTGTAGGTGTGCAGGCAGGGAAAGGTCAGAAAACTGACAGGATCTGGGTACTCCATTTCCCAGCCACTGGAGACAGTAGAATCTCAGCCCTTGTGTTGTATCTATGAATTAAAGTGGTACAGTATGTCCTACCCTCCCGACACTACAATACCAGAACTTTATAGTAGCATACATTTTATTTATTAACAAATCAAAAAGCTATAAATATTGAATGTATCGTATCGGGATACCAAAAAAGTTGATCGGGACATCCCTAATAGTTTCAAAAGGCTTAATGTGATGCCAATTGAACTGCATTATTATCCCAGTGAGAAGCATCAGTGGAGTGGTACGTTTCTCAGTAATATAATTCTACACGACTACAGATGGACTGCATGCAGTGTAGCCACAATCACTCAGTGAATAAGCAGCCTTTAATAATATTAGCATTTGCATTATGTACAGTCAAAGCAATGCGTTTCTGCAGGAAAATTACCTGTGGGGGATAGACAGGCCTCCATCCACAGCCCCCTTCAGAGCACCGAACACCTTGTTGCCTGTGGTGGTTCTGGCAAGCCCAGCGTCCAGGTAGCAGGTGAAAGCACCCGGCTGACCATCAATGCTCTCCACGTTGAACTCGTCACCGGTGACCTCGACCTGGCCTTCGTACACCTTGTCCAGGCCAAACTTGTTGAGCAGCTGAAGGCAGACGTGACGCGTTTATGGCGTTTAGCAGTCTGTTTACAAACCATGAAGACATCTACCCTATACGTTTCATGGTAGCAAAGAGACAACGTCACTGAAAACTGGGGACAAAGGGGAACATAATCCAAGTCCGAAGTTGTCAATTTCACAAGTAGGAAATTCTGGACTCCCACAAATTGGCTATGAAGCCAACAATGTCAGGAAAGGCTGCAAGACCGCAGTAAGCATTGCTTTGCAATACTTACTGATAAATTATACGCATGAGCACCAAAACAATATACCGTGTATTAGGGTTAGGGGCTATGCATCTTCCTCATGGATGCTTACGGATAGGTCTGGCATGTCGTGGTGCGAACCCAGGACCTGTCTGCTAATTACTAGCCTATCCTACCTCTTAAACGTCAGTCATGCTTAGGATGCAGGAAAAAGCTTGAAAACGATACATTTGCAACCTAAAATGCGACAAAACTTCCGATATTTTACTCTGAGCTTTCTTAAACGCAACATTACATAGTGACACTTTAATACATCTATATTGAATACATCAGATCCTATAATACCAAGTGATAGTAAACCAGGGTTTCTCTAACAGCCAATAGGAAACAGGATATGCACAAACAGAAGTCACTTACCCTACGAGCCAGCAGCAGACCAGTGCAGTAGGCTGCTGCATAGTTTGTCAAACCCACGGAGATCCCGTACTTTGGAAGCTCGTGGGAGTAGGCCGCACACACGATCATGTCACCCTGAATCTTGGCATAGGCGATCTAGACAGAGAGCACAAGTATCCGTGACATTAGGAATAAACTGCGTGGCAACAACGATGAGTTGGGCACTTGAGAGCTTACCTGGCAGACAATGTCCCTGTTTGAGAAACGGACAATCATCCTGTACTTCGGTGTGTTGTACTTGTTTTTGTCTTGGATGACCAGGCGTTTGCGAGCAAAGTAATCAGTCTTGCCCTCTAGAGATGAAAGCACACTCATGTAATACAAATATTATCATGTAGTAGTCTCTAAAGAAAAGTTCCAAATCCTTACCTCTCCTCCTCCTGAATTTAACCTGGTACCTCTTGAAGTAGGCCTTGTTCTTCACCACTTTAACAAAACCCTGTGACAAAACCATGTCCGCTTTGTCAGTAGACGTGATTTAACATAACATGCTAATGTGGTAATGACTGGTTAAAAGAAATACGAATGGTGCTGTCACTGTCACCAACCTAGCTACCGATAATAAATTGGCCCGAGTTAGCATACTGGATAAGTAGGTTTGAAGCTCAGTGGCCAATGCAACTGTTTTGAAATGATGAAACTAAAGGAGGTGAAGAATTGACAACATTTCTCGTCATGCACATTTAAAAACAACAGGGCAGTTTGCAGTAAACAGGAAGCAATTTATGAGTGAAGGTAACGCTTAGGCCACGTTCAAGTAGTACCCGGTGATCGTTAGCAGGACATAATCTACCTTCATCCATACCACATTAACACATTTTCCAACATATGACACAACAAAGCACTACTTGTATGTCTTATACATGGATGTAGGTACATATTGTGACTAATTACAAACCATTTTGCAGTCTTTTTTGTCTCCTTATAGAGGAGCCCGGAGCCAAAGACTGGAGTTTTGACTCCGCTGCACTGGAAAAAGGAAGAACGGAGCGCGCATGTTCGGTAAATAGGTTAGCACAGGATGAAGCTACGGCGCCATATACAAGTAGATTTGTTACGCTGCCCCCTATTGAGCGGGGGTTGGACTTAATTCCCCTACAATAAGTCGAGAAGATAAAAGACAGTAAGTGACATTGCATTTATGAATAGGTGGGTCTACTGCACAAAATTAGTATGGTAGGATCTTCTACAGCCCAGATTTTTTTTAAATGATCTGATATACCAACTTCCCTGTTTACACAAGTTTACACACTGATTTAAGGTAATTTTCGTAATACATTTTCATAGGAGCACAAGGTGTTTGATCTGTATAATTATTATAATTATAATTATTGAAATGTGTTTGATCTGTACAATCGTTTTAGTAAAGGCTACATCATATTTCTATCACTCCATTGCTGAGGTTGTTGGTGAATAGCTAGCTATAGTCTCAATGGTGACCATGTTTCTACGGGGAAAATTATGTCTGTAATCTGTAATCTCTATATCCTCTATGTGTAATAATTATAACTTTTTTATACATACATTTTTTGTCACTATTCAATTGTTTCCCAATATGAGTCTCTAAAACATACAGTACTTACATAACTCAAATGTGAAGCAGTTTGAAACAGAACATGAAACAAGGACTCTGTGGTTCTATCATTATCTTTATTACAATACAGACTGGATATAATCTATAATGACAGAAGACAGTCTTAACTTAGGAAACAGGTTCGGTACACAGGTAAGCAATCAGAGAACAGGCAAACAAATCTGGCTGGGAGAAGACAAAGGCAACCCTGCCTTTGGCCAAAAATCCTATAGGCAAACAGAACACTGAGAGAAACTAAAGGCCGGGACGCTAGACACGGCAGTACTAAGACGAACTTGCAGGGAGTGAAGGGGAAACACACACACATACTGTACAGTAAACACTACACTACACTACACTACACTACACTAGTGAGGACACGCTAACGAGAAACAAGTGAAACCAATCAGGTCGGGACATACAACACATAGGGGCAGGAAGTGAAGTGGTCTGAAATTAGAGGAGAGGCAACAAAATCAAAATATCTTTTATCAAAATAAAACAGGAAGTACGAGACATGAATGAATGGATGAAAGACAAACCACATAACTAAGAAACCTAATGGGATGTATAGCACTGCATCCCCCCTTCCTGTAGTCCACTATCAGCTCCTTGGTCTTGCTGATGTTGCAGAGGAGACTGTTCATCCTCGCACCAGGAATGGTGGTGTTGACAGAAAACTGAAGCCGAGTCTGGAACATGCCCTCTTCCAGCAGTAGTGTAGGCAGAAATCACAGTGTGGGTGGGCATAGAGTAAAGTTTCAGAGAAAAAGATACAAATTAGTAAAATAATGTCACGGTAGTATTCCCTACAAACACACAATGCATCATAAAATACCTACTCGCCAATGCAATACGTAATGTTTTATTGCAACTGAGTGATTTTGCGGCCTCCAAGTAATGAGGTAATGCAGAGCTCTGAGTCTCCCATAGCGCCTCCCAGAGGGCAGGGAGGAGAACAGGCTGTGTTTGGGGTGAGTGGGATCTCTGCTGATGCTGAGACTTCTGCATGCTGAGATGCGGCTGGTCAGGATGCTATCAGTGGTGCAGCAGTAGAGTATTTTGGGAGATAGGCGGGCACTTCTCAGCTTCCTCGGGAAGTGCAGGTGTTATTGGGCCTTCTTCACAAGGAAGTGGGTATTTGATGTCAGTGTCAGTGTCAACAAAGTGTCAGGGACATGTCCAACCAAAGGTAGGTCAGTTAGCAGTAATCATGTTTCTGAAGGGCAGTGACAGGCAGGCACCACTGGAGCGGACACAGCTGCAGAGAGGGCTCCTCTAAAGTTCTCTTCTGGTATTTCCCCAGCAGGTTCTACATGCTCCACAACATCAGCTTCGAGGATCACCATTGTCAATGCAGATGTAAGGATGGCACAACAGGCAATGACCCTGTTTATGTAAATTGTAATAAGCAGAAAGCAATTGTTATGAATTTACATTAGTTTAGTTGGAAAGTGTAAACAATGATGGACCTGAAACAATGCACAAGCTAATACATGATTCAGTAGCCTAATTGTACAATTAACTGCCATTGAAGATGTTTATTTTATGAGCTTGAAGTCGCCTGCGCTAAACATTTGTAATTGCCCTTTGGACAGCCAAATTGTACAATTGTAAATTTTTGTTAATTTAGCAAAGTATGTAGGTCGAGGTCAGTGATAACCGATTCTCAGAAGTTTCTTATGACAACACTACTGTAGGTCGATAGGGCGATTGCGTGGTATGTAGTACATGGGAATTTGGACACAGCATACCCAATGTGTATTGTTTTGATTTCTTCAAAAAAGCCAGTAGTAATTCTGTAACATTGCCTCCGCTACAGACATATACAGTGGGGAGAACAAGAATTTGATACACTGCTGACTTTGAAGGTAGGTTTTCCTACTTACAAAGCATGTAGAGGTCTGTAATTTATCATAGGTACATTTCAACTGTGAGAGACGGAATCTAAAACAAAAATACAGAAAATCACATTGTATGATTTTTAAATAATTAATTTGCATTTTATTGCATGACATAAGTATTTGATCACCTACTAACCAGTAAGAATTCCGGCTCTCACAGACCTGTTAGTTTTTCTTTAAGAAGCCCTCCTGTTCTCCACTCATTACCTG
>JAOEHI010022744.1:0-27052 GCA_025447815.1 Percopsis transmontana | reverse complement strand
TACACACACAGCTCTGGAAAGAATGAAGAGACCACTGCACTTTAAATATAATAACACAAATATAAATACTAATAACATAAATATAAATACGAATATAAATATAAATATATATAAAATATAAACAAATTGTTATAAATGGTAAAACCAGAAGAAGTGAAAATTATGTAGTGTTCTCTTAATTTTTTTCCAGAGCTGTATATATGGAACTGGAAATCTTTCATTGCTATATTTACAGTGATAATAATTAGTTTATCGTCATCATATTAAATTCTGATACTAACAATATTGATTATAATACTAACAACAATACTTGTAACCCTAGTAATATAATAATAATGACGCCGACCCTACTAATGCTATTTCTACAAATGTTCTAGTCATGATATTACCTGGTCCCTCTGCCTTGATGATGGCTTCAGGGGAGATGCACACTGCTCGTTCATAGAGAGGCAGTTCATTGCAGGAAAGGCTCTCTGGCCAGGTGTGGTTGTAGCGTTTCATGACAGGCTCACAGCCAAATTTAGCCCGTTCACACACGGCCTTACATGGCTTAATGGGCTCGTGCTGGAAGTCGATGGTGCAGATGGGAGCGTACATGGCACAGAGGAAGAACAGCAGGTCTGGGCTGCAGCCTGTACCTGAGAGGGGGATAGAACGAAAGCTAACACGTGTGAAGGCCGGGCATTGTCATGGGCCCATGTCCGGCTCTGGGCCCCGTGAGTCAATGACACACACACGCCACAAACAGACACTAGGGACACTTTATTTGTTTTTGTTTTTTTGTTTCAAACTGTGAGAGCGCATGCCCCTTTCACACATGAGAGATGAGTGGCTCTCAACGCTCTCTACCCTTCCCCCAACAGTCACCCACCATAGCTGCTTCAGCGGAATGGGGTGAGGTCGCAGAGCTGGGCATTTTTTTAACAAAGTTGACAAATCATAAAACGCAATGCTGTTTTAAGGGAACTGAAAAAAAATTAATTGTTTTTATTTTATTACAATATATTAGTTTTTGGTTGGTTTTGCATGATGAAAAATGATTGATGCTATGACAATGGTGGTACATTTTTGTAAAACACTAGTTTGAAGATAATAGTATTTTGAAGATGATACCTATTTGTTCAGTCATTGTAATTAAACTTGTTCTTGGATGGATAAAATATAATATGAAACAATTTTTCTTTTTTAAACATTTGTCAAATAAATAGGGTGGAGGTTTTTTTACCGTCCTTACTCACAATATTCACAATATTCACAATAGTTTGTATTAAATTTACTGGAGATTTCAAAATGTGATGATTATGCCTAGGCTATCTGCATGCCAACAATAGCTACAAATATTGCACACATTTCTGATAAGACATGTAGCCTAAACTTCATGTTGCCATTATTTAGGTTAAAGCCTACATTTATTACAGTAGCCAACATCGAGCTTTTTCTATCCATCATATTAAAACTGTAATTTACAGAGAATTCCACCAATGTAGGCCTAAATCAACGAGGACATAATTAAATTGCAACCCTAAATATGTACATTAGGCCTACAAAATAAATTGGAAACGCCGCCTGAAGCACTGCTTTCGTGTAACTTTTGAAACCTTGGAAACTTTTGACTGCATCAAACTGCAGCATCAAACTAACACATTCTGCTATAATAAACACTCGCGGCCACGTGGGACCGACACTGAGTTGATCGGTAAGTGAACCTACCTAGCAGCCCTTCAAACTGCTCTATGGCCAGCACGGCGTTAGCCTGGGTGCTGTGGTGGAGGTGGTTAGGCATCTTGGTCATGTTCCATGGAATGGACCGACACAGGGGGATCCTGACAGGCTCGCACGCGGCCGCCAGGGCATTTAACGGCATCCCCAGGAGGCACGCGACGGCCAGGAGAACAACGGAGAGCTCGCGAGAGAACATGTGCCGGCGTAGGACAGGTGATGGGTCCCACAGTAAGGTCCGGTGGGGTTACGGCGTCGTTGCTGTTGCTCAGTTGTTCAGGCGCTTTTCGTATGGGTTAGTTTTGCGTTCGCTCAAACGAGTCGAAACACCGTTTACTGTGTTCAAGTATTTTGCAAACGATCGCTGTCCGCGCGCTAACGTTGCTGTTGATTTTCGCGTTTTTGTTGTTATCACTCCGGTGGCGCGCAAGTGCCCCGCTGCCGCGGTAAACTGTGTCTCGAGCTCTCCGGTGTGCTGCAGGCAGTGAGCTCGTGGCAGAGCATGAGTGACCTCACAGCTTATTCTCCTCCTCATCATCTAAACCCGCTGAGACCTCCTCCTCTTCACTCCTTTACTCCTATCCTCTTCTCTCTCCTAACCTCTCTTCTCCTCTTCTCCCCCATATTCACTCACCTCCTCTCCTCTCTCATTACCCCCCCATGCTGGAGGAGATATTTCATTCAATTAAAAGTCAATAATAGTAAATCCACGTTCATTAATGCATGGGCCTATTACTGTTTTAAGAAAGACAATAGGCTGGTGGTTTTGTAGTTTACTCATCATCAGGCCAACAGTATTAGACTGGTTGAACTGGGGAGTCCAACTGTGGTCATACTGGGCCGCTCCCAGTGTCCAGTAGTAGAAGACTGTTACTATGGACGGCTCCCATTGGGACCAGTAGAAGGCTGGTTGAACTGGGCACCTCTGAGTGTCCCAACAGCACTGGGGAGCACCTAGGGGTTGACGTCAGAATTCTGTGGTTGTTCTAGACTTGCCAGTTCCCCGTGGACAGCAGGCTGTGGTGTTACTGGGCCGCACCCACTGGTCTATGGTAAATGTGGTTTCACTGGGGAGTTCCCGGTGGACAACAATAGAAATCTGTGGTCGTACTGGCCTGTACACACGGTTGACGGATGGGGACTGGAGACCAACTGTGATGTAGTGATGTTTCCAGGCCCACCCTCTTCAACATAAGGCAATCATTTCTCCAACTAGCTTCCTTGAGTCAGAACATGTAACCCCCCCCCCATCTTGTGACCAAGGCAGGGAAATGCATTTCCCTCCAAATATTTGTTCAGCTAAAAACAGCCTACATCCAGCAAGCACAGCCACTACAAACCTTCTACTACCCCTCTCTCAAATACAACCACTCTTCCACTCGTCTTTAAATGCTCCCTAGTATTTAAGATTGTATACCACTGTATTGAACTGTTATTTATTTATTTATTATGCTTGCCACTTTGACCCTAATATTCAGTATTACCATATAGTACATTATAACTCAGATTGAATAGGCAATAAGAAAATAATGGCTTGTGACTTATTGACGGTTTGCTGACTGATTTATTAATTCCCTTATTAATTCCTATATTAACTAACCACAGCTTGCCACCCCTTCATGACCTTTGACCCTTTCAGGATGGGTGTGTCAGCAGGCCAGTAAACCAGTGTGATGTAATTGGCCCATTAAATCTGATGATGACGCTATTAAATGCATGCACCAGCCAATAGCGTGCAGTGGAGAGCACTGTACCAGCCAATGGAAAACTGACAATGGAAACTAGCCAGAGAGAGGGAGAGTTCCCATTATTTCATTTAGCTGAAGAAAGAGCTATAAAATTCTGGAAACATCTGACGTCCGACGAACAATATTTTCACCACAAGGAACTACTGTACTAGCCAACTGACTATCTACTGACCTCTGCAACATTTAACCCTATCCGCTTACATCTACATTTAACTGACATCTACAACACTTTTGCAAACAATATTCTCTTTGCAAGGGATATTATGACAATTGGAGACAAAACCCTTGCTTTGCTTAGGTATGCATTTATTCATAACATGCAAATACCCTGCCAAAAAAAAGTTAAAAAATATACTAATTACATACTACCACTTTAACTCTTTACTGACCCTCTACAACCAATGTTTTTGTATCTACTGACATCTGTCTACTGGCCTCTACAACAACATACTCTACTGTATCTGTCGATGTCTGCTGCAATTTACACTGTCTGCCAGAGTCCCAAGTCAGTCCCAAGTCTTTACACACGAGTTTCAGGTCAGGTATAAAGTCTAAATAAAAAATACAAGTCAGAAAGCGATTTCGAGTCTGGTGCTAATTTCTGTTTCTTTCAATATCAGAAAGAAAACACAATATGTTGAACCATTTTTTAATATGATAAAAAATATAAACTTCAAGAAATTAATTTCCTACATACACCACAATACTTTATAGCATACATCAAAATGCACACTACTTTGATAAATATCATTACTTACATTACTTTTACTTTTAGTTTCAGATTTTCACATACCAAATCAAGTGGAATATTACTAGAACCTAAATCTCAAAAGTAATTCTTCTCATACATCAAGTCAAGGAAAGTATCAAGGAAATAAAATCAAGTCAGAGAGATGTAACTGTTTCTTTTCTATGCTTGATAAACATTCCCCATTTTAAAGATCTGTCTGTGGTCTATCTATGTGTGTTTGTGTGGGTGGCAAAGGGAGATGTTATATTGTTCATATCTTGATGTTTTAAGGCTTTGTGGTGGGAAGAGAAAGGCTCACTGGAATGGGACATGTTTATAATGTTTTTATCTTGGTAATGTGTGGAAAATGGAAAAGTGCAGGCGTTTCTGCCTTTTTTGGTGTGTTTTTACACAGCACTGAATTTAAGGACTGTCAAAGTATTTCCATGTTGGAAAGTCTTGGCTGGTTACTGGAGCTGAACTTTAAGGGCACATCATCAGATAAATCACTAGAGTTCGTAATGACAAAATTCACAACCTTTACCAGAGGATTTCTCCAAAACATGTTAATATGTATGTTAATTGACTTTGGGGAATTCAATCCATTTCATGGGATTTAACATGCACTGATAAACAACGATTTAAGGTCTGTTGTAAAGCCTGTCTCTCTCATCTGTCAGTCTCTCTCTCTCCTGAGTCAGCAGTTCTGAATCTCTGTTCTCACGTTTTGAACCTGGCTCTGTTACTGCATGTGTGTGCGTGTGTGTGTGTTTGTGTGTGCGTGTGCGTGTATGTTTGTCTGACGTAAAGGGTTCCAGTGGTTGGCAGGAAAATCCCCTTATCACTGGAACACTGAGATAATTGCACTCATACGCATACACACACACACTAAAAGTTGTGTGTTAAGCGGCCAGCCTGCGGTGAAAGGTTCAGTTTCACCCTGAAAACTTTCGGCATCGGTTTCTCTCTCTCCCCGCTCTCTCTTACGCTCTATGTCTCTCTCTCTTTCTCGCTCTCTCCTGGTGGAATTTTTTCTTGGAAACTGCTGGAATCTCTTCCAACATAAACAAAACTGCAGCTGTCCACACACACGCACACACACACACACACAGTACTGACAGCCTTGTAGATCAGTATTGCTGAAAACGGAATCTCCCCCCTCTCCTTCCCTCAGCTCCTCTCCTCTCTTCCCATCCTCCTTTTCTTTTCATTCCCTGTCCTCATTGCTCTTTCTTCCGTGGGTTACTGGCTGCCTAGTTGTGTAACAGTGTTGTCATGTTGACCTCAGTAAGTCATTATTAGCATAACACGGGGGCATATTGATGCAACATTAGACTCTTTGCTTGCTAAAGCTGGTGAATGTCTCCCTCCTGTGGTCAGCCATGGCTATTACATTTTTTTACCCGCCACCTCTCTTGCGCAGCAGGCAGCTCTACCTAATTACTCTGGTACCATGTACTGTAATCATGGTATTACCAGTATAATGTCCTGCCATGGACCTGCAGCAGCATCAGTGTCACCACTGGCAACTCTGCCCACTCAGATTCATGGGAAACGTCTTCCTCCCAACGACCGAGGACACAACCCTCTCAGATGTGCAGTGTGATGACGCCATTTGTGCAGTCGAGCAAAAAACACTACTGAAATGTTCACAGCTGACCTCATCGGCGCTGACACGTGCCGCTTGCCACCTTCCTCAGGTCGCCCTAACAGGCGCTAGAGTCCTCTGCGGTCAGGGCCAAACTCACTACAAGCTCTCCGCCGGGACCTTGAATACCAGCGGGACACTTGACAGCGAAAGAAACAACAGGTAACATCAAAAAGGTTCACGTTGAGGATGCTACAATAAGAAGGGCAGTTGGGGGAACATTCCAGATACCTCTTCTAAACTGATCAGCCAGTAAGGCTATTAGGGTGCCATACAGCCTGCCAAAGGAAGGAATAATAGACAGCTTACTGGAAGTTCCCTCCCTGACCATGTCAATTTGTCACCAGCCTCTCAAAATGAGTTCCTGCCTCCAGCCATCAACATTCTTCAACATGGCAAACATCCAAAGATCCATCAAGTCTTCCATAGCCATCCCAGCACATTCTCCTGCCTCACTGGACAGCTCCGAATTCAACTAAATTGAACGATTGGTCGTCAACACACTGTTCATCTCACCCTGAAAGCCCGCCGCTACGCCGGCCTCGTTGTTGATGAACGCCGCCAGCCCAGCAATAAACCATAGATACATTTTTCGCAATTCCCATGGCAGTCAGGAATTGGTTGGTGTTCGAGGTGTTCACGGTGGAGCTCCACATTACAAAGAACATGGTCGCCGACAAGACGCTGCACTTAATGCTGAATGGCACGGTGAAAAATTGGTCTTTCCCCCCGAGGGGCTCCGCCACGATCATGACACCATGGTGGTGGAAGTTTTGCAGTGTTGGAATGATACAGAAAAGAGAGATGTTTTCTTACTACCTGTATGATTTTGTCAATAAGGAGGGGACTGGCTGGGGATTGAGTTTGGCCAGGTTGTCATGTAAATATTATGCATTGTAATGCTAATCGTTGCTGCCCACACGGCACCTATTGCATCCTGACCATTCCTGGAAGGGTTGGATTCCACCCTCTGTGGTCCTTACCCTAGCTTTCTTTCAAACTTTTCCCCCAAGTGAGAATAAGGTAAAGGAAGTGTTGTTAGTTTTCATGTGAAATGTGGTTCTGTAGTCCTTTGAGACAGTAATGTGACTATGGGCTATATAAATAAACTTGACAGTTTGACTCAAACTTAAGGTTTAAAGCAATATCAAATTCATCAGCACTGAATTCAACAAGTAGTGAATGAGAATAAAAAAATGACACTTAAGAAAAGACAAGGTTGTTAATAATATAAAGTTACATTACACTGAAAATATTAGCAGTTTCCTTGTGTTGCCACTGAATACAATTGTTCAACCTGTTGCTTCTTTATTTGGATATTACAACTGTTCCACCATCTTGTCCTGTCATTAAATGAGCAATGCAGTGTATAGTATACTGGCATTTGCTTATAGCACCATAGTGTATCACCCTGGCAGATGCTGTACATTTGAAGTATACAGTGGTCGTAAATGTGCCCCCTACTTATACATACACTGACGTCCCACGAGTCATGAGATGAAGTTTCAAAGCGATCACTTTGCACCAACTCAACATACAGTAGCTGTTGCCAAACTTCAGTTAAATGGCAAGGTTGTGGCTTCGGGCTGTCCTTGTTTCCTGTGTTAAGTTTGGCCTTGTGAAGCCATTTGAGAATGAAGGTGGACATTCTGTAAGAGGGCTGTACAGATCCTGAACTGAACCGGACTCAAGGGTGGAGTAACAGAGAGAGAGAGGGAAGGTAGAGTGACAGAATGAGAGAGAGAGGGAGAGACAGAGAGGGAGAGAGAGAGGGAGAGAGGGAGAGGGAGGGAGGCTAAAGTGACGAGTGCATCCACAAAAAAACAGCCTGCCTGAACTTAACACACATGGACAGTTTCCCTCCTAAACTGGGACTATTGTCTTTTAGAGCCGTGATCTTGTCTCCTCAGACAGTTCCATTTTTTCTCAGGACAACGGTATTATCTTTAAAGACAGTTCTATTGTCTTCCAGTCGTTTTTCTTCTTCTTCTTGGACATCATCCTTGCCTCCTCGTACCGATACATCTGTTGGGCGACGACCTATTGGCCAGGACTAATACACTGAAAAATGTAAGAGATTTGTGACATACTATAAACAGTTCATAAGCCTGGAAACAGACCTGGCCAAAAACACCTGACTCGGTCGTGATTATTGTCACCTGCCACAGACACTTCTCCAACTCTTCTCCTCTGGGGACAAATAACTTACAACAAAACTCAACTGGTAAGTCTTTATATGTATGCCGTCTGTTTCAACAGCAATAGTGGTGCTGGTAAAAGGGCGGTAAAATGAACATTTTTCTCGACATTATAAAAGGAAGGCTCCTCTAATAACCATCCATACTGATCTTGACCTTATCTCTTAACGTTTGTCGAAAAATCAAGAATCTATAAAAAACTGCAAAAAGGTTGGCAAATATTTTGCGTGCTGTTCCCTAAATGCCCCTTATTTAAGAGGAAATACTTTTGCAGAACGTATGTGCACACACATACTGTATGCTCCATTGTGTGCGTTGAAAACAGGGACGAATGCCTCTATTCTGCCATCTGAGCAAAAAAACTATTCAATACTAGAAGATTCGTACAAATCTAGGGGGAAGACATATGGACAACAATAGAGGGCCACCTACTAGCCTACGTGTGCTCTTCTATGTGTAAGGGCTGTGAATGTAATTTAGTGTGTGAAGAAACATAGGAAAAATAGTTCTCCAAATCTCATAGCTATTATGGATTGGCGCATTCTTTTGATAAACAATAACAATGTATACTGTGTCTCCAGCCATGCAGTCGCTCACACAAGAGATCCAGTCGTTTTCACGGACCCGTCTGAGGCAGCAGTGCACCAGAGTGACGATGCTCAGTGGACGTCGGATCATCGAGACCTGGAAGGGTTCGACTGTTACTGTGACAGAAGACCCCGTGCCACAAGAGACAACTGTGGGATACGTCCCGGACACGTCCTGGGACCTACAGGTTGGCGTCATTAAACCCCACTTAATACTAGGTGAGTCCTTAACCTTATCGAACCTTGTAACACTATTACGCTGAAGCTCTTAGCTTAAAGACTACTAGCTAACTAACTAATTGTGTGTGTGTGTGTGTGTGTGTGTGCGTGTAGGCTCTCAGGATGCCGCCCATGACTTTGGAACGCTCAGAAAATACAAGGTAAGTAATCTGATCACAGGTTAAATGCCTTGCTTAAGGGCATTTTGCTCTTACTGTCCGTATTATTAATTCATGCATTGTTTCAACTCAACAATGTTTTCAATGGATTGACCAATGGGAGTTTGTATAATTCCTATCATTTCCTATCCTCAGGTGTCGCATATCCTGAATGTGGCCTATGGTGTGGACAATGTCTTTTCAGACCTGTTTATCTATAAGACGGTGAGCTTCCTGGACCAGCCGGACGCGGACTTGTGCGCTAACATTCCAGACTGTTGCAGCTTCATCCAGCAAACCCAGCGAGAGGTAAATCTCTCAATTGTCTTTATTCAGCAGGTTTAGATATGTGAATGTATTTGCGTGTACTAGCTGATCAGTTTAGAGAAGGTATCTGGAATATTGCCCCAACCAAACCAAACCAAGACCAAAAGACTTCGATGGTACTAAAAGTTCCATAAAGAAAAGTCCAACAAAGATCCACTTTTGGACACTCGTATAGATAAACCCAGTGCTTGGTGTTTTCATGACATGAATCATCTGTCTTTTCGCATGAGATTTTCCACCAACTAGTTCAGCTTAAAGGATGGATACACTGCTTAAAGGATAGATACACCATCATTCACAGCAGTGTGTAGCCCGACCTCATTGGTGGCTTTAGTATTGAGTTAACTACTAGATGACCTCACGCTGCCCTGAGGGCAAAAGGTGCCGCTAATTCTATGCACACACACACACAAACAAACCTGTGTGTGTGTGTGTGTGTGTTCTATGATATCTCGCCTTGTCTACTAAGTCCATCCACCTTTCACTGGTCTCACAGAATTATACCCTGACAGGCAACCAGTACAACCAGTCTAAACAGCCAGCTGTTATCAAATGGGAGACCCTCTCCTCTCCATCCACTAAATAATTCAGGTGGAGGTTAGGTTTAAGGGAGTTTTTTTCTCTCATGTATATTTGAGTTGCGGAGAGATCAGATCTCAGTGGCCTCTCGTGCCATGTGGCCCAACTGTTCACCCCAACATGACACCACACACACACACACAGACACACACACACATACACTCACACACAAAAACGCAATTCTCAGAACTACAATGTCACACTGTAATCATAAACCCAATAGCCCCACATGCGCGCTCACGCATGTGTATGTGTGTGCACACCAGATGTCCAGATGCAGTAACCAGGCCCGATAATTAAACTGAGATGCTTTAGCGTCTCGTCTTACATCCCAACTACGGCCCATCTGCGCTCAATGTCTAATGACTAGTGATTACAGGAGGAACACAAATTAGCAGGTTGATTATTAATGCTTTTACGATGACGAAGTTAATTAGCAGTAGCCTAATGGTACTTGATTACATATGCCTGAAGGACTTTTCGGAACATGAATAGTGATGTTGTCATTATCAGTGATGAAGGGCATTAGAGATTAATAGACGAAGGCCCAGTTGGTAAATGATACGCTAGTTAGGTGTTACTGACTAGACCTGTTAGGTAATGGTTTTTATCAGTAGCGTAGTGTAATGTATGATGGGGGGCTCTTACTTTGAAAGAGACTTCTGCGTCTCTTTCAAAGTATTTGTCAGCACTCCCATCTTCTCTCCTAACCCATTGCCATGGTAATGTTAGCTGCTGTGTTCGCGATGGTGGCACCGATGCTCTGAATGCTGTTACCATGGAGACTTCCCTGTTTAAACAATTCCCTCCCTCTCTCCTCCAGAAAGGCGTAGTGCTGGTCCACTGCAACACCGGTGTGTCCCGGGCAGCGGCGGTGGTGATTGGCTACCTGATGTCATGTGACGGTCAGTCATTTGACGATGCCTTCTCATTGGTTAAGGCAGCACGGCCCGCCTCTTGCCCCAACCCGGGCTTCCTGGAACAACTGAAGAACTACAAAGGGAAGCACTAGAGGGGAAGAGCTGAGTGGAGAAAGAGGAGAGGAGGAGAGAAACGAGGGGTTAACGTCAAGATTTATCATCAAAACACACTTCCGCCCAGGTCAACAGTCCCTGCCTGGCTGGACATACGAGCTTTTTAAATGGCACTGGCAAATGCTATTGTTGGCATTGCAACCAGGCTGACACAAGTGACGCGGGGTCGGCCTGCTGCAAGTGTTAGCTGTCTAATACTGTAGCAGGGCCACCGCCCAGTAGAACTCTGTTTGCATCGGCTGCGCCTTCCGGGTCTACTTTTAGAAAAGTTAATAGGAGTACAGAATGGCTTTTTTTTTACTGTTTAATTTTGGGTTACGCCAGAGCTCACGTTAAGTTATATGCAAATAAATTGAACTTTTCGCATACATTTCAAACTTTGTTATATGCAAGTTATATAATGTTTGCTAACTGCTGAAAGTTTGAAGTCAGCCGCCGGCGTACATTAAGCATGTCACCCCTTCCCAAACTCTTTTACCTTTTTTACTCTTTTAAAACTAATACCAAAGGACATAGTTTGGCCCTTACTAAGGTTAAGTTGCTATGGTAACATTACAGGGGCTTTAAATTTGCTGCTGAGTGATTCGAGTGACGTGGTGACGTGTTATATGCTCTGGAGGGATAGCTTGCTTGTAGCAAAACAAAAACTTTGACTACCTAACAGTCTCTTAATTGACAAACACCAGTATTATCCAGTGGGACACAACGTTTAAGTTTGTTAATCTTAATATTGACAACGCCATTCATTTTTCTCATAGGGAAAAGCGGTTAGACCCTTAATTGTGATGACGTACAACTGGGCAGATCTATGACTCCCCTCCTCTCCTTTCTGCTCCTTCAATTGGTCCTGGGCTGGATATGTATTGAGACTTTTTCCTGGTTATCATGAAAATTTCAACGCAGGAGCAAATAGGCAATTTGTGCCTTATGTGCAGGATTTTTGCAAAACAAAATATTATATATAAGAGCCCACAATGCCTATAATAATGCGTAACATTTAGGTAATAGTAATACGTAATTTCACAACTCTGTGCGCCATTTGACTAAATTTCACCTTTCTTTTATAATAGATTGACTGTTGGCGTGACATTTCCAAAGTCTGGCTTCTTGAAGTTCAAGAACTCAAATTTTTTATGTTATTCATTTCTCTCTTGCCTAATTTACCAGCAACAAGAGCTGTTTCTATTTAACAATAAATGAATAATAAAAATGTCAGATCAGATACTTTATTATTTTAAATTTAAATTTGTGTTAGAAAATATGGTTGTGGTAAAGGAATAATAGACAAAAATATCATTATGGTGATATCTTGTTGTTGTACAGTGCCTTGGAAATTTATTTACAGCCTATACATGTTTTTGTTTGTTAATATTTTTGCAACTAACCAGCTACTCAGTAACTAAGCTGTTTTAATCTAGATACTGCAAAAACCACAATGAAAAAATTTTAATTTAAGAAGTTTGATGGTGACATTTGATGTGTAAAGATTTTATAGTGCGGGGATTTCATGGTGATGTTAAGTGTCCCCTCCCTTTCCTCTACTGTCTTAGCTTTACTGATGTATTCCACTGTTTCTATTAGGATATGGTTGGGCCAGTCGGTGCATGGGTGTGATTTTCTCCAGACTCTAATAAATACAGTTCTTAACAAGAATGTGTCTGTTGTCTTCTTGCTACTGTATGATGCCGGACCTGTTGGGACAGCCTGCTGGTGAATCGCGGTACATCACTGTGGATGATACAAAAGGTTAACAATTATTTCATGCCAAATTATCAGCATGTTGAGGTTATTAATTATTGATGTGAACCATAAAACATGTCACTTCTGTTGCATGTACATAGGTGGATGGCACTTCCCTGAAGTTGAGTTGAGTGAAAACACCCAACTCAAGTGTATTTTTTCTACAGTTTTTGTCCCAAGGTTTCGTTGCAATACCTAAAAAGAGCACATACGTTGCAAATTCATATGAATCCAGTTTCGATCAAAAATTATTACCTTAATATCGTCTAATCGCAATAGTAATGATTTTGCGTGCTGCTACAGGCGCAATTACCCTTGCGACTTGCGCGCTGAGAACGAGCGCACGTGGCGCGCGGCACACCAAGTAGCTACAGTAGTGCATTCAGTGAAATGTCTGTTTGTTCCAAACATTGTTTTGCTCAAAGGCACCAGGAGTCTACTTCATAACCTCCAATTTGACCGAGATTAGCCCACAACATGAAATGGTGACCGGATGTTGGTCGAAGAGCAGGACTCGTCGGCGTGAGCTCCAGCTTTATTGGGAAGTCATGGGGACTGTGTCCTCCCTGAGATCACGGAAAGCAGTTGGCGTGATGGTGAAGGAGCACGAGGAGACCGTGTGGGCTGCGGCGAGAGAGGAGGACGTAAAGGATCCAAGCCCCGGTGTCAAACCACTCGTAGTTCAAAGTGCCGTCAACGGCAGAGACCAACTGTTGCTCGTGACTGAGACAGGTTAGTGCTGAAAGTTTGTCTTGCTTTGTCTCGGCCTGACACAATTCAAAGGGCTTTATTTATAACAATAGCAAACTCTAGCTTGGATGGAAATTATTCCAGTAACAGTTATTAAATGATTTATTACTTTGGCTATTGTTAAATCCGTCTTGATTCCGGTTCATTCCCCCAAGAACCTAAATTTCCTGCCCCAGGTCAGTTTATATTTTAAAACACAACTATCCGCGAACATGTGAGCGTCTGTAGGGGAAGGGGTAGTGATGGATGTAAACCTAGGAGCTCAGTAGAGGGAGTAGAGATGAGTGAGTGAGAGCCACTCACAACCCAGAGTTATAAACCAAAACAAAACTGTTTAGTAATAGGGTTAGGGTTAGGGTTGTACCTACAGGGTTAGGGTTGTACCTACAGACTTTACAAACTTATACATGAGAGGTAGGCCTACACTTTATTCCTGTTCTGTCTAAATTAATTGTTGTAGTCCTGGTCCACTCAGATGTTTAGAGTCAATGTGGATCATTAGAAGTAGTCAGGTGTGGGCGGGTGCACACACTGCTTGCTCAGTCTTTCATAGTATAAGGTGTACTCCCTTTAGCAATGAAAACTTGAATTAGGTAAACCTAATTAATGACAAAATAAATAGAAAGTTACATCGTTTTTTTCCCCATTTCTGTAAGCACCATATGGCTGACCAATTACAATTAGGTCATTTAGCAGACACTTTTATCCAAAGCAACTTACAAATACATGCTGCTATTACATGGAGCAGATAGGGGTTAGGCATCTTACTCAAGGTAGGCCCACTCTGGGGCTTGAACCCACATCCTTCCGGCTTGGAGTCCTACACCTAGACCACTAGACTATCCTGACTATTCTGCTGACCAGCTCTGCTTCTGGGCTCTGCACCTCCTTCTTAAGTGTAATGGACTTCCTCTCTTCCTCACCTGTCCTTTCAACAGACCATTGTACAACTTGTACAATTTCCTCCGTTGGTGCTTTCAAGGTCGGGTGAGTGGTGAGGCGGCACTCTTCATAGTCACCAGTCACAGGCTTTAATTGCGGTCAGCCATCTTCTCAAGGTTCTTGGAGTCCACAATTCCATGGCTGTAGAGGGTGTCAGCCATGAACCGGAGGTTTTCATGCATTTTGCACCGGCACGTGGCCTGATCAGCATCGGTAGGGACCACGACATGTCATGGCTGACATGCACAAAACAGACATTATGAGATGTCGTCCCAGTTTTCAGATGGAAATCTCCTATGAAGATTCTTCAATGTGTCAGTAAGCAGTCGCTTCTGCATCCTCTTCCTCACAGTTATGGTCTGCTTGCGCCCAGCTGTCATACGACTCGCATCGTCGCGAAGAAAGAAGGGATAGTGACTGGCTTTACTCACCGCTGTCCTTGAGCTCTTCTTTCTCTGAAAAGTGGTCAGGTCTGCTTCCCCGTCCAACTTCCCCCTCTTCTTGGAGAATCCAAGAGCCCTACAAGCAAATGACCAGAGACTGTATTTTCTTTTTTAAAGCCTACCACTGGCTATCGTTTGTTTCACACTTTCTCTTCTGGAGGCTTTGTAAGACTGATTAAAAAAATGTATTAAAATAATAATGCAGAGTGAAAACTAAGGGCCATGCGGACATGTGGAAAAAAACTACAATTTGAAAACTACAATTTGAACACAAATGGCCCGTGAGACAGTGCTTGTCGCTCCATCAAAAAAATGACCAATTTGCTGAATACAACAGATGTGCATTTCTTTGACGAAAATCGTTACGTAAAGCTACTTCTGACCTAAGGGAACATGTATTTCATGTTATTAGAGTGGGATTTCACAAAAGTTTCACTTTACGATACCCTCTAGTGTCTGGAATTGCCCTTGTAGTTAAAACCAGTGTTACACAAACGTTGTTGTTTTGGTCTGGGAGTTCTGAGTGGCTCACATTGATTTCTACTCCTTTGTCTACAGCACTCATGTGCTCGTATATTTCCTACCCCTCCTCTACAGCCATGTGCGCTTTTATGCATAATTGTGTTTCAAAACATTAACGATGAGCTGGGGAGAAAATGTATGGTTCTGGGAATGCTATAACCCAATTGGTGAGTGTACCCTTTAAGGTGCATGGGGATTCAGTCCAGTCCTTTTTATCTGTGCATTTATCCCCATAATTCCGGTTTCAGTGTCAAAAGCTGTTCACAACCCCACATTTTTCCTAGAAATAACCATCACTGTTAGTAAACCCTTATTTAAACAAGGAAAAAACGTCCAAAACCAATATACAGTAAGTCCCCCTTTCAGGATAGGCAGTTGTGCAAAAAGTGGGATAGAACAATGAGGCACAATGATGCAGACAGACTATAGTCTGTATAATATTTGGGGTCAGTTTTTACTGCACTGGTAGTTGGCATCATGTTTAAGCCTTGGCAACCATATTCTTTTGTTTCTGCCCACTTGAGCTATCTACTATACACTCCTATATAATTTAGTCCCATGACACACACCATACCATAGAATCACACACAGTTGTTACACAAATCTAACACACACATAGCCGGCAAAAACAACTCTACGCGATGTCATACATGTAAAGTTGTACTGTAGCTCTAATATTTTAGTGTAGATTAGGTATATGCAGACCAGCTCTATGTAATCTCCATGCAGACTAGTTCTATGTATTATGCTAACAACTGTTTGTTAAGAGACTGCTTGTTATGAGACTGCTTGTTGTCTAAATCCTTCTTCACAGACAAAGCATCTGAATGCATTAGAAGCACGCGTACGCACACTCTCTGCTTGAAACGCACATGGGAAACACTCATGAACAGCGACTGTTTCACATGCAAAAGAGCATACACCTACACACACACACACACACACACACACCCACACAGTTATTTACAGTGGTCAGGTTTAATCTTGTCTTTCTAGTGTTGGTGCTGATTAGCCAATCAAATGTCATCCTAATGAAAATATCCTGATGAAAGATTATGAGGAGCCAATTAACAGTTAATCAGCGCCCTAGTCAATCAGACATAATTCGGTTCCAGTTTCCAAGTGTTGGACCAGCTGTGTGCTTGGTACATGTGGTCCCATGATGACCCTTACCTTGGCTCTATTACAGACCTAGCTATATCCCAAGGGATCTTTTGGTTAAAAGAGACCTGTTACCATGGTTTCCAGGGTCTGTGTTGATGTAATGACAAAGTTTGTCCACTAGAGGGCCCTCTCCTCTCATTTCAACGGCTGACATATCCAGCTCAGCTAGCGATAGCTACCTAGCTATCTAGCTAGATAGCTAGAGTGGTTGATTGATAAATCAATATGCTTTGTTGTTCTCCTAAATTTAAAGAATCCTTATTTTAAATGTGACTTAAATCATAAATCATATTCTCACATTGAAGCTCAAAGTTAATCCATATTGTAAATATTGATGACATATTGATGAGTAGATTTTATATTCTTAAAATGTCAAAATGACAATGCTACAAGAATTCCACTTGGAATTGAACCCTCTTATCGACTCACTCATATAACTAATCTACTTAATGTACGTTTTTGTCATTTATTTTGATCCCATATTCTGACTCTGTATTTAGGAGGAGCATAATTCTTAAGACATTGATTAGATTATGGTTTTCACTCCTCTCCTCTGTATGAAGGAGTATCCGGCCTGACCGTGACATCAGTGCTATGCTGGAGCTCTCTCATTAATATGTTCAACGGTTCAGCTGTGGAGCTGAACCTACTTCATGCAGGACAGACTACCCCAGCGCCTCATACATTATGTTTGCCCTTATGCCAAAGAAGCAAATATTGCTACTAAGAACCACAGACTGTATAACTAAGTGGACAAACCCTCCGTGACGTCACCCATAGGTTTTCTAAAAAAAAACGGGGATGAAGCGCCAAGTGTTTTGTCAGAATCCCGCCTAACTCCTGGCTATGTATAATGAATGGATAAATTGATGGCTTAATATAATTTCAACTGTTGAGTTTTATAAAAATTCACCCCCCGTACAGTTGTCATGAACGGGGAAACTAGCTATAGAGACCAAAACCAGGCTGTACCATTGCTGTAAACATTTCTGCTGTAAAGTTGGACGTTTTAACATGGGGGTCTATGGGGATTGACTCGCTTTTGGAGCCAGCCTCAAGTGGCCATTCGAAGAACTGCAAGCACTTCCTTACTGGCTTAATTTCTAAGAATCGAATGTTGCCAAGAACAAGTAAAGCGCAGGAAGAAGGAGTTACGACTCTCTGTTTACAGATAGGTCCACCTCGGGAATCAAATATAAGATTTTCAGATGGAAAACAACCTCCTGGACCACTAAAATATTTACATGCATGCGCAATTAGTCTTATATGTCATGTAAAACACCTTTAACACATCTGACCTTAAAGTAAGGAGCCCGACTAAAGGCCTGTTTACAATGGTCAATTTACGATCAAGTCTCCCTCTTGAAGGTCATTCTATTTACATATCAAATTGACTATATTTACTTGAAACCCTGTATTAGTAATAGGGATGTGTCATGATTTTCGAATATTCGAGTCGTTAAATGATTGAATAGTTTATGCGAAAATCGTTTTGTCTTAAAAAATATTTTTCCCTTGTTTTTATGTAATGTGTTACTACTGCCAGAAGGTGGCGGAAATGCACCTAAGGGATGTTTGCCAACCGCCATTAAACAACAACAGAAGAAGAAAAACTCGTTTACATGTCTCGTTTACGTTGCCCTTTTTACACTGCGTTTTCAAGGCGGGAATATTGTGTCTTTATTCCGCGTCGCGGTTGTGTGTAAAAGGTACGGACGCGAAATGGGGGGTCATTGCTCTGCCTCTGAGCCGGCAGCGGTGGTAGTCGCAGAGCCGGAACGATGTCCATGTGAAAGGGACAGCCGGCATGGCGGAACAGGGCTGTGACGTTGTGACACGGACCCTTGTGTTCTCTCTCTCGTCTACATTCTTTTCAAGAACAGCGCGAATTGAATAAACGTCGCCGTCTACGGTGTCTAAGGTCCGAATCTTTCTGCCTTGAATCACTTCCCGCTTATCTTTTTATATTCAATTTCTCTTTGTGCGGGGGACTGGGGGTGCGATCTTCGATTAATAATCGAACAGTTCCCAGCGACTATCGAAATAGTATTTTTGCTTGAAATACCCATCCCTACTATGTAATATGTTATTGTGCAAGATTAAATTTAGGGAAGGAATGTTGACGAAACCTCAAGGAGCAATTCCAAATATACTCCATAATGTATCTCTATCAAATATGTTTCTCTTTCTCTCCAGACACACGTGTGTGTGTGTGTGTGTGCGTGTGCAGATTATTAAAATAGCATTCTTTCTATTTTATTTTTAAAGATATCCGTCTCTCCAGTGCTGTGGTCTATTTTCATCCATGCCATTAGTCCAACAAGGATGATGTGTGACTGTTCTAATAGATCCGTCCAATAGTCATCCATCTTGCTGACATGTCCTCAAATAGACCAGCCTGCCACAGTCGCTAGTCCACACCCTTTTTGAAATCATAAAGTGATTCAATCCGAACATCTTCTGGAGCTCAGAAATCACATCTTTTTGGTGAATGAATGCTAGTAACTATAGATAATGGACAGACGGGTGCAGCTAAGATGGGATCCCCTAAACACATACACTATGGTGGAGCCCATTTTTCTAAAAGTTGTTCCTTTCATCCGAGGCATTTAATGGGGATTGGATACTAAATCCTCTCCTTTATTTTACATGTATACATTACATATCGTCGCTGCTGTTCCAAAAACATATCTGCAAAATGTAATTTTTCCTAATATATGGAAAATATAGAAAAATATGCCAACATGCTAAATTTAAAATCTGTAGTTTAACACAAAACAACAAACCTACCTGATATTTTTCTCTCATATAACTAATTAAACAATTTCAACATAAGATTGATAAAACATCTGTTACATGATTACATCACATTCACGTCCCATTTTGTTTCATTTCATCTTTAAATGTAACTTTTTTTCAATTCCTGTCAGGTGACTCAGGTTTACAGCCAATCACAGCCAGGAATCTGCTACCTCATCCCAACAAATGGAGGTGCAGTGTGTGGAGGCGTGTACAAAGTTCAACCAATCCCACTGCAGCTAGGGATCCCAAGAGCAGGTGAGATGCCGGCTCTCGAAACCTGTAAATCAAGTTTGTTTTCCAGGAGTTCTCCAGCCAATGTTTTCAATCTAGATTAGGTTTCTCTGGTCCGTTTATGCATTTGATTAATAGAATGCTGTTTCACGTTGCCATGGCTGTGATTTAATTGGTTCATACTCATAGTATGGACTTGGTTAGAAGTTTATTGTGAGGTAATTGGATGGGACAATGGACGATATAGGGGGGAGTTGCTAAGGCAACACCCTCCAACACTGGCCTTTTCTGCTGTTCGTCCTTTCACACCCACACATGCACACGCTAACACACACACACACACACACACACACGGCGTACAGCACAAGACTCACTCTCCTGCAGCTCAGAACAACGCTCGATCTCGACCTCTCAATCATCGCATACCTCAAACAGTGTCTTACACACACACGAACACACACACACGCACAAGAGCAGAGAGAGAGAAGACGCCAACAAGGAGAGGAGAGGAAAGACAAGACGAAAGGAGAGGAGAAGAGAGGAGCAAAAGAATGGTGTGAGCCAAAGAGGAGAGGAAGAACTCGCCCCGGTCCCTTCGCTGCAGAATTCCTCCACTGGCAGCCATTGTGGAGTTTCCACGGTAACGCCACAGGATGTTTCTTTGTTCGACTGCCTTATTCCACTGCTCTCCTCTCTCCTCCCTCTCTATGCCCTCTCTTCATGCCTCCTTTCCTCTGCTGCGCTGTCTCTCACTGTGTTACCACGGAGATACAGATGGATAGTAGCATGGGGCTAGTCGGCTCACTGACCAGCACACTACTTACTGGTCTGGTGTGCAGCTGTTGAACAGGTAGACTAAAGTGCTGAGACATTCCCTGATGTTCCATCTAAAGGATAGAAATGTAGTTGTAATGCTGACCTGCCGACTGACTACTAGTTGAATGACTAGTTGACGGACCCGCTGACTGACCTAACCCAGGACAGACTCCCAAAAGGCAGCTCGGAGACACAAAGCAGCGTGGGTAATTGAGTTTCCCCGGAGGAGAATTTACTCCCGTTAATCTAAGGCTACCGACTGCTGTACCCTCTCTGCCCCCAGTGTTCCTAGTATGGAGGAGGAGAGCCTGAACCTGAGTCCAGCTGACCACAACGACCAGGTCTGGATCCGGCTCCGAGGAATGTGAGTACAATATGGAATAAAGATGTTTTGGAGAACTGACTGATATAGATAATATATATAGATACTGTTGATGCTGCACCACGAGAAACCCGCCTTAATCCACGTTTCCCATTATAAATTATTAATTATTTTTAATGTATGCTTTGGTGGTCTACGTGATTTGCCTTTATAAAAGGGACTTGCCATTGGTCTGAAACCCAACACAATTCTTTGTTAGAAGTTTGTCATTCCTGAATCTTAAAATACTGTTAATAGCCTCTCTGAGTGACACTATGCCAACCTTTTTTAAAGGTACTAGATTGATTGCTTGATTGCGTTATAGTGACCCCAGATGCTGAAACACAACAACAATAATGCGGACGGCTGATGGGGGAGGGTAGAGAATGGTGTGAGCCTATGATCGCTTTAGGGTGAGGAGTAGAGGGTGACACTCCACTTGTCGGATGGGCATGTGTTCTCTGAGTTTTTAACCGGAACAGGGGCAGGCATGGCCTAAATGATAGAAAGTCGGGCTAGGAAATTTAACAGTACTTCTACAGTGCTTTCACCCCCACATCCACGGCTGACGTGCCCTTGAGCAAGGCACTGAACCCCTCTCACTGCTCCCCGGGCTCAGCACAGCTGCTGCCCACCGCCCCCTGCCAGCGTGTGTGTATTCACAGTGTGTGTGTGTGTGTGTATGTGTGTGTGTGTGTGTGTGTGTTCACTTGGCAGGTGATGGGTTAAATGCAGAGACCAATTTCGTGTTCTATTCCATTCAAAGTCTTTGTCATAGAGGCGGTGCCTATAGGCATCAATCAAATCATTAACAGGCGACCACCTTCAACTGATCAGAACAAACAAACGCTTGATGCAGGTGCTGGCAGGCAATTGGACCATCTTGAACCAGTTAGAACAAGACCCACGTGGGGAGGATTTCTCACAGGCACTTACTTGCTGTCAGCACCAACTGAACTATCCTGGTGGTTCTGTAACAGTCCTGGATGTAGAGCTCCCAGAGGCAGATGGTTTTACTTGGCTACCTAACTTCCTGTTTTTAAGAGCAAGTGTGTCATCAGCAAGCCATTTCATGTGGGCTGAGATTTAGGGCTGCAACTACCACATATTTTAGTAATCAATGCATCCACAAATATGCAGAGCTAAGTAACTAAAAAATGTAATCGATTACTTTAACTAATTGTTGCAGCCCTAATTAGTTTATAATCCTAGTGGTTACCCTATGAATGAATGAATAACCATGTGTAGTTTATTGGACCTCTGCAATGAAATGAAGCGGGAGCAACTGTTACCGTAGATCAATAATATGTTAGTTGAGTGGTTTAGAGCATTGTTATGTAGATGCCAGGGTCACGTTTTAATAAACAGCATGCTGGAGTCGGGTGTAAGTGGATAAAGAGGGACAGGTTCCAGCATGCTAGAATGTGCTTAGTGTTGTTGAGAGGTGGGTTCAAAATGTGCGTGGTTTTTTTTTCTTGTTTTTTTTTTTTCTGCATAGTGTCTGTGGTCTCTCCTGACTAGTTGCTATGGCGACGGCAGAGCATTACAATGCAGCAAACGTCAGGAAGAGAGGGAGGCCTAGGAACTGGGAGCTGCCCAGTGCGTCCACAGTAGTCGGCCACTGGAGGGTACTTAGTTCTCTTGCTCTCTCGCCGTTCGCCCGTGTCTCTTCACCGGGCTGCTGGGTCACGCTGGGTCACGCTGGATCACGCTGGGTCACGCTGGGTCACGCTGGGTCACGCTCCAAGGGTGTGATCCCGTTTTAACACTCCTCTCTCTCTGTGTGTGTTTTTGACAGGCAGAAATTTAAAAGTACATCCCAGAGGTAAGACTCACGTGCACGCTCATGCAAAGTATATACACGCAAAGTATATAGAACCCATTTGAGCGTTTATGGAGTGTGTCTGCGTCTGTCCCAGATGGCCCTTTCTGCTGTTACAGCCTCTCACATGAAGTGCAATCACGCACACACACGCACACACACACACACACACACACGCATACACACCTCCGTCTAAACAGAAATTATGATAAAGTGGCTCTCACACCTTCCTACACACACCTGGACACTCTCTCTGTCTCTCTCTCTCTCTCTCTCTCTGTCTCTCTCTCTGTCTCTGTTTCTCTCTCTGTCTCTCTCTCTGTCTCTGTTTCTCTCTCTGTCTCTCTCTCTGTCTCTCTCTCTGTTTCTCTCTCTCTGTTTCTCTCTCTCTGTTTCTCTCTCTCTGTTTCTCTCTCTCTCTCTGTCTGTTTCTCTCTCTGTTTCTCTCTCTCTCTCTCTCTGTCTCTCTCTCTCTCTGTCTCTCTCTGTTTCTCTCTCTGTCTTTCTCTCTGTATCTGTCTCTGTCTCTCGCTCTGTCTCTGTCTGTTTCTCTCTCTGTGTCTCTGTCGCTCTCTGTCTCTGTTTCTCTCTCTGTCTCTCTCTCTGTCTCTGTCTTTGTCTCTGTCTCTCTCTCTCTCTCTCTCTCTCTGTCTCTGTCTCTGTCTCTGTCTGTCTGTCTCTATCCGTGTGGTAGCTTTAAAATGAGGTAATTAATCAATGAAATTGATTGGAACAGACAAAATCCTGAACCCTGGTTTGTGAGGTGGGCCTAATAGGCCAGCCTGGCTCCAGTTAGGTCAAAGCCCCTTCAGACAAGGTTGTTGCATGCTCACTGGCTGAGTTTGGGTGGTATGGTTTGGTACGTGGTGTTGCATGACGCTATCGCTGTTCATAATAAATCACCGGCAGTCATGCTTCTCTCTGCACGTTTGTTAACGCTTGAGCGTGCATACAGTACACAGTGGCTTGCGTCCCACTTTGCTCATCAATCACTCTTCTAACTCATTTGATTCAGTTGTAACAAAAGGTTTCTGCGTTGAGAAAAGAGTAAAAACAACAAACTTAAAGTAACACGTCCGTCTCACGCCTTGCCTAATTAACGTGCACCTTGTCAGCCTGCTTTTCTCTCTCTCTCTCTCACACGCGTCTCTCTCTCTCTCACACGCGTCTCTCTCTCTCTCCCCCTTCTCACACACACACACACACACACACACACACACTGTTCTGTCACTTACAGACATGCCTTCTTTCTTTCTCCTCGTCACCCTCCTACTCTCTCTGTCACCCGCGCTGGGGCTCGCCTCTCCTCCCATCTGGGAGAGGAGAGAGGAGAAGAAGAGGGAGAACCGGAGAGAAGACAGGAGGAGAGGAGAGGAAAGGGGGAGGATTGGGAGGAGGACGAGGAGGAGGCAGAGAGCCACGAAGTGACTCTATAGATGCTTATCGTGTTTATCTGTGTGTGTGTGTGTGTGTGTGTTTCCTTGGGCCAGCAGAGCGCTTGGCGTTGCTAGGCGACAGCTGTTGTGTGGTTATTGTCAGGCTGGTCTTTAATGGGTGTCTGGTGACAGCCAGCCGAGAGCTTGCCAGCAATGTGAACCGCTGCCATCAGAATGCATTGCTGATAGCAGCGGTGGGTGGCTGGGGTCAGATGTCACTCTAAACAAGCTATTGGCGGTCACAACATGTGCGCGTCCTGCCTGTCATCCTCCCAGTGGCCACTAGAGGGCCACTGCCCCAGCCATTGCGCTACACTCAGGCAATGTGGGGATTATAAGCAAATGAGCAGTGATAACGCATTGCCTTTATGGTTCCGGTTGTAACCATGGCAGCCGGAATAAAGCATAGCCAGAGAGCAGGACGCGTTTTCAGTTTCTATGGCAACAGCACGATATTCTGCACAAGATTAAAGATCCACCCCTTCTTTGTATCGGTCTCTCAACAAAGTCTTACATCAAATGACTCTAGTCAGCGTCATTTGTCTCCACGTCCTGTGAAGTGTGATGCCGATGAAAACCCCTCACTGTGCCGCGTTGCCGCAGGTTGCGGGCCGTGCTGGACCAAGTGGACCATGGCCAGGTGGACCTGACCGTCATCAGAGAGAACCTGGATCTGGCTGCCTCTGTTCTGGAGGCTGTTTACAGTGACCAGACCAGGTAGGTTGGTAGGTGATGGACCAGAAGTCTCCAACTCAGAGTAACAGGTCACTTTGTAGGGCCAAATGTTCCCGGTGTGAATAGCTGGTTTTTGGCCATATTGTGAATATTGTTTTATGACACGTTCATGTACAATTTAGGATTTCTTCTCATTCTGCATGATCTAACTTCCATTAGACTCCATATGATTGACAGGTACCCTGATGTTTTCATTAACTGACTTTGCTCCACCCTGCTAGGCGTCTGTTAGACACCGAGGATGAGCTCAGCGACTTGGAGGCGGAGTCAGTACCCAGCGAAGTACGTGATTGGCTGGCCTCAACCTTCAGCAGGAAGTTGGCGGTTGCCAAGCGGCGTCCAGAGGAGAAGCCACGGTTCAGGAGCATCGTCCACGCAGTGCAGGCTGGGATATTTGTAGAAAGGTACAGATTACAGATAACATTATGTAAACAGCGACTTGGCCAGTCCGCAGAAAACGCACGCTGTGCCTTTTCATTTTATGTTGGATGTAGCAAACCTGCAGCTGATCTCGTAATCAGCGCCCTCTAACTGTAATTTGCGGCGCCCTGTTCGCTGAGTCTGTGGTTCCATATCATCTCTGATATCTTCCAGTAACTGTATTATTGCATGACTGCTTAATCCACTTGATGACTTCTTGTTCACTCAACTGAAAAACAATAATTCTTGTGGCGAAAATCCTCTCAGAAAGTCTCCTTGGCCTGTGGCCATAGGCATAGGTTTTGGGAAGGGACGGTAGGGACATGTCCCTACCAATATTAAGGGACCGTTAAATTTTCCCTTCCAATCATTTCTAAAATTGAAATGCAAGTTCCTTATAAATAAAAAAAACAAAGTAAAATTTCTCAAAGTATACATTTTCCATCGTGATCCCCTGATGTGTGAGCCGCTGATGTAAGGCGTGTTCTGACTGAGGTACAGTAAAATACAACTACCAATGTCTTGTCAGTTTAAGCAAATAAACTTTAAAATTACATTATGATAATAGTGTCATTATAAACATGAACAATGTTGTGGAACTCGTGTTGCTAATTAAACAAATGTACCGACCCTTGAAAGGGTATCGGCAGTAGCAGAGAAAGATTTCCCTAGCAAATTTCAACCTAAACCTAAGTCCTTGCTTGTGTCTTTGTCTCGCTCGTGTCTTCATCTCGCTCTGCTTTTAAGAGGCAGAGAAATGTTCTAGCAAAACAGACGTGCACTTTCCCCCCCACAGTTTTCATACAAGCAACAGAATAGGTAATCAGTCTCTCCTTACGCATCTCCTCCCATGTTTTTGCACAAGACTCCCACTTTTACCTCGACCCTCCCATGAATGCATATGCATGTGTAGGGAAAGAGCAACTTGCCATTCTGCGCTCCTGCGCCAGGCAGAATGCGGTTTTAGCCACGTGCGGTCTGTTCGTACATACCACGCCATGTTTTTAGGCACATGTTGCCACGAAATGACGCCTAAAACTGGTGCTAACATGTTAGTGCATCTGCCTCTAACCAACTAACTGGCTGGCTCACTGGCTGTGGCACCAGCCTAGCTTTCCCATTAAAATCTTTAAACCAGTCCAGTGACTGTCCACGCCATACCAGATCCCAACTGTGAGTGAGTGCGTGCGCGTGCGCACGCGCGTGCGCACGTGTGTGTGTCAAAATGTGGGTTCTAACTGTGGTAATATGATTTGTGTCCAATGAGGCTGGCTGATGTAAGGATATCAGTTCTGCTACTGCAGTTAATGACGCATGAAAACATTGACTATCTCCCTGCTGTTTATACGTTCCCATGGAGACTGAGCGGTGTGTGTGTGTGTGTGTATGTGTGTGTGCGTGCGTTCGTGTGCGCGTGTGTGGAACATGGTTTCCATAGCTACAAAGACTCCATTGCAGTTACAGGATGTAGCGTTATCTTTATGGCAATGTTAGGAATGGTCTGTTTTTCTGTCTCCTCTGTGTGTGTGCGTGTCTATGCACATGCAGGAGCATTTGAATCTAAATGTGTGTGTGTGTGTGTCACCAGGATGTACAGAAGGACATCCAACCTGGCAGGTCTTACCTACCCCCACGCTGCCCTGGCTGCTTTCAAGGTACTAGCAGGAACCGAAGTTACATGAGACTTGGGCCAGCATCGTGGACATGAGTGGAGATACAATGGAAGTGGAGCCTGAGTTGATTTGGTTCATTAAATACAAGGGATTATTTTATCCCAACTGTCAGCGTGTGAAGCTGTACAGGCAAGACCTTAACAAAAGGTCAATGTCACTTTAACTCTAAAATCAATTACAATTAGGTAATTTAGCAGATGCTTTTATCCAAAGCGACTTACAATTACATGGTGCTATTACATGGAGCA